>MU271210.1:44063-74747 GCA_021432655.1 Atractiella rhizophila | reverse complement strand
GAACAAAGAGAATCGCGTGCGAACCAGCTGGCGAATGTTCTGCTCCTCTCCACCCCTCATTTTTCGCCCCCAGGTGGTGGAAGCGCAAACCCTCAGGTGCTCAAAGGGCTTTGGGACGCTTTCTCCCTCCTCGAAGGACTGGGAATGACCGTCGGAGCATCCTCTACCGTATCCGCGTTTGTACATGAAAAAGGGGAAGATTCTTCAGAGGAAGACGTCGAGATGGTGGACGCTTCTAACTCACAACAATTTATGCTACCAAAGACAACACAGGCCGTCCTCAACCGAATACCCACCTTCGTCGCTCCCCTCCTAACCCAATCAATCAAGCGTCCGACCCTCCTTCCCCCCATGTCCCGTGCGCTATCTATCCTCTTCCTCTATTCGACACCTCAGCAAAAGACTGAAGTCCTCAATGCCGTCCTCTACTCTCTCCCAAAAGCCGGACTACTCCGACTCCTATGGCGTGAAGGGGTACGAGGAACACCTGTCGGGATTGAGAAGGGGAAGGTTATTCGTCAGCTCTCAGGAGGAGGAGAGGACTGGAGCGCCTTCATCCTACTATGCGAAGGCTATTCAAAGCTGTTATTGACCATGGCAGACGACGAATTTCACTCTCCCTCAAACCCATTGAACATGGACGAGGTCCGCGACCTGTGCACTAGGCTGAGAAATGTCGCGTTCGCTTTGTGGTGGGAGCAAGTGGACGTCGACCTCCCAATCTCGGGTAGACGGGCAGGCGGATGGACGCTCAGCTCCCTCCGGGACCTTTCGACCCGCCTTCTGCGTGCTCTGCACGCGCGAGACTCGAGAAGGCCTTTTGTCGACGAAGATGGATGGACGTTGGTGCCAATGAGCGAAGGAGGAGCGTTCATCCAGTCGGTGCTATATGAAGCGGAGAAGGAGGCCGAGGCTGGCGATGATGGAGAGGCCATGGATGTCGATGATTTGAGAGATGTTGCCAGGGGGAGGTGGGGCCGACTTGGTGGAGCTGGCTTTAGGAGGTTGAAATGGGGTGGGAAAAGGGAAGTCAGTTCTAGAGGGGCGAAAAGCGTTTTTAGTCCCAGGCTAGCAGTGTTAAATAACAGTATGCCCCCTCCCCCCTTGTTTTTTTTGAGAAATATGAACTGAGTGAGCATGGGTGGTGGACAGTCCCTTTTGTTATCCCTTTTGAGTTACGAGTCGCGATCTTTCGCGAATTCGTCTTCCTTGATCAACGACGAAACAACATCAGCGATTACACCTTCCTCTCTGGACATCGGGTCACAATTCGTCGAAATCATGTCGCAGAGGACGGCTACGCTCACCTAAACACCCTCGGCAGTGCTTTGAAGGGCCGTATCCAGATCGTTTTCTATGACCAATTTGGGAACGAAGAGGCTGGAATCGACGGGGGTGGATTGTATAAGGAGTTTCTCACTAGCTTAAGTAAGGAGGCGTTCGACACTAATCGGGGACTGTGGTTGGAGACGAAGGAAAGAGAGGTCTATCCGAACCCTCACAGGTATGCCAGGGAGGATTTTCAGCTTAGCTGGTACACCTTCCTAGGACGCATGCTCGGAAAAGCGCTCTACGATGGCATCCTCGTCGATGTGAACTTTGCAAATTTCTTCCTCGCGAAGTGGTTGGGGAAGCAATCTCATTGTATGTTGCTGTGTTGTTCTAAGAGAGATGAGCTGACGCTAAGATGTGGAAATGGCATGAATAGTGGACGACCTCGCAAGCCTTGATCCAGAACTCTATCAAGGCCTCATCTTCCTCAAGAATTACGACGGAGATGTAGAGGGTGATCTGGTCCTAAACTTCACAGTTTCTGACATCGAATTTGGGGAAACCGTGACCCATGAATTGATTCCCAATGGAAGCGTAAGTCGCATTATGTCTGAATGGAGGCCTATTCATGATATAAATGATGGATAGAATATACCGGTGACCAAAGAGAACCGTTTACAATACATCTACCTCACCTCGCACTACCGACTGAACCGTCAAATCGACGCTCAATGCTCTGCCTTCTTCGCTGGCCTTTCCGATCTCATAGACAACCGCTGGTTGCAGATGTTCAATCAGTCCGAGCTCAAGATTCTAGTGGGAGGGGTAGAAGGGGAAGAGATAGACGTCGACGATCTGAGGAACAACACGGTCTATTCCGGAGCTGACGGATTCGACGAAGCGCATGAGACTGTGAGGTTGTTTTGGAGCGTGGTGAAACGGTTCTCGAACGAGGAAAAGAAGAACCTCATCAAGTTTGTGACTTCGTGTCCCAGGCCACCCCTCCTAGGTATGTCCTTCCACCCTCCTCCTCCTCCTTGCTGATAGAAGTTGGTTCGTTTCGATGTAGGATTCTCTGAGCTCAAGCCAAAGTTCGCGATAAGGGCGAACGGAAATGATACGGAGAGACTCCCGACAAGTTCAACTTGCGTCAACTTGTTGAAGTTGCCTTTGTACAAGGACGAGAAGCAACTCAAGCAGTGCGTCCAATCTCATCCCATCTCTTCTGGCCAAACTTCGACTCATGATTATCTGTCCGCCAGGAAAATCTTATACGCCATAAATTCGAACTCGGGTTTCGGTTTCTCCTGAGGGAGAGGTTTGGTTGTAGCGGGAGTAAAAAGTGTCCTGTTGTAGAGATCCGATTCGTGTAGATTTAGCAGTAGCAGCACTGTATCAAAACCACTATCATTTACTCCAATGTGGCCACAACACCTGGTGGATACAACTGCAATGCTTGACGTGAAAGCTCTGCGATCCATTGTAGCACATATGAGACAATAACTAGCAGACTGATGTATAAACAGAGCGAACATCTCAATCCATTCCAACCCCTCATCCCCAAGCGTCGCTTCAAGTCGCGCCAGCCGCAACTGCAGTCGTCCCCTCCGTCTGTGAAGGTGCATTGCCTCTCCTGGTTAGAGATCCCAACAGCCCGATCCTTCCTGCAGTGACGGTGACGTTTGGAGTGCGTCTTATGAATCTGTCGAGTACACTGTCATTTGCTTCTCCATCCGCTGTCGAAGGAGCCGCGGGGGAGTAGCCGCTGCCAAAGGCCGCAGGGATTGCTGTTGTGCTCGTTTGGGACGCGGAAATTGACGCGGACGTGGAGGGAGAGAGGGTGCGGAAGAGTGGAGCGATAGGAAGGGTGGGGAGTGAGAGGTGGTGTAGTCTTGTGTGCCGGAAAAGAAGGGAGATTAAGATCCCGAGCGTCGTTGGCAGTGGATGGAGGACGATAACCTAGGAGAGAAAGGTCAGTCAGGGCATATGTTCAAGGTCTTTAGGCTGCTCACTTGAAGAAAAAGGAGATGTGATATAGACTTATTTGTCAGAGGTAGAGAGAACACTCTGGCATTGAGGGTAGCGGGAATGAGTTCATGATATTGATATCTGTTCCGCTCTTGCTTCAGTTGTATGAATTTTGCAGAAATAGGAAAGACGGACCCGACGGCTCCTACGATTGCCCAACCGCCAGCTTCAATCACTTTCCCCTTCTCACTCCAGCCGAGTTTCTGTAAAGCGACCAAGATGGCGATCAGGAAAATTGGATAAAACAAGATAGTTTGAACAACGAGTCTTGCGAAACGTCTTGTTCCCAGAATGCGTTCGACGCCGCTCATTTGTGATAGAAGAATGGCGGCAATAAAAAGTTCCGAGGACTGCGTGAATCCGAGCTGGTGTGTGATGAGACGATACCATTGGTAGGTGGGATCGGCGAGGAAGTATGCGAGGGGCAAACGGAGGTGGTATTGCGTGGAGGTGAGCGCAAACAAGAGGGAAGCCACGGAAAAAGTTCCCAGAAGGCTGAGCGTGACTTTGTCGTATGGCAAAGGCATATTTCCCGGGATTGCGCCCTTCACTGCTGATTCACTGCAAATATTTTAAGGTGGGTTGTTAAATTAGGCTTTGCTGCGGATGAACAAGGCATCTGTAAACTTAAAAGCTCCGAGTTCCGAACTTGTGGATTATGCATCGTGTCCTATTTGCCACTTGCCAAACACAAAGGACGCACGAGACCTCAACGACACATCAACGACCAAGTCATCGAGTGACACATCTCCAGCGCAGTCCTTACGGCGGCAACGACTCTTATGCCCGCAAAAGGAACATTGGTCATTCTGCCTTGTCCTTGTCGTCGATCCCTTGCTTGCCTCCTTTCCACCTCGCCAAATTTTGATTAACAATGAGCACACCCCGACATTTGGACACTAATGGCACCAACAACTTTCGAGGAAACTGGGTCGCTGAGACGTCGGCTGTGCTCCTAGAAGAGCTGGAGGAAATCATGGATTTCTACGCCGCCGTCAGTCTGGTAGAATCCGCTGAAATCTACGCCAAACAGCTGGTGCGCCGATATCAGACCATTGTAATATCGCTCATGAGAGAGACTCAGGGGTTCCGGTGGACTCGTCCATCACCCGGCGTTGGAGATCAGCCTGACGACATTTCAATACACACCCTGAAAATTGCAGAGCGCGTCCGTCCCATTTTTTCGCGTTCACCAAGCCAAATACTCATTTATGGTCTCATAGATTGTTGCTGAATGGGTTCGACGGAATCCCAATCCGGTTCGTCCCTCTCCTTATCTCTCACCTCTTCGTGCTCGGGCTGAAACGAGAAACGGAAACAGCTCCCAGCTTGGAGGTTTGAGCCCTATCCACCGCCATTTCGACCGTATAAAGAGCGTTTCCAATACCAGGGCAATCGAAACCAGGACCCGCGAAACCGCATCAAGTCTTGGCAGCGACAAGTGAAAGTGGCAAACGCGGATGGGTTTGACGATTCCACGTTCTCTTCCCCTTCTCGCTTAGGAAGTCATCAGCCACAGCAACGTCGAGGAGAGTCTCTCAGTCCCGTAAAATCCAGTCGTCTCCAAACCTATAACCATTCGTCACCAATGTCGCCAACGCGTCCACACCTTGCTCCACTCGCTGGCCGATCCCTCAACACCTCCCCGATGGAAGCTAGAAATCTCGCGCCGATAGATTATCGAATAAATAGGTCGCCTACCGTTCAACCTCATGCTCAATGGAGGCCATCGGCAAAGCCACAGCATTCCGCTTATCGCTTTCCAGCGCCTTTGAATCATTCCCAGTCTTCTCCAGCCGTTGTGGCCGCATTTCATAGACAGCATCATACTTCACCTTCTTTGAGGAAACCTCATGTATATGATCCCTAATCACATCCTTTTTGTGTACGGTTCGCGAACGAACATTCAGTCGCTTCCATCGCTCAATATTTGTGTTCCTCCCCATTGGTCGTCTCCATTCGTTGTCCTCATGCTGTATATTTGTCTTTTCCTCGCAAAATCAGTATAATGACTGTAACACCTTAATAGCACATTTACATCACACAAGGTAGACTGAACCCCGGAATCCCATGTAACTAGTTCCTATATTGACTTGTTCTGCTTGCACAAAATGGTAGAAAAGAAGGACCAGCACCACGATGTTGCTTTGGAAGGCGGATGGCACGAGATAACAATGCTTGATGGTATCTCAGGAGTTTTGTGCAATCCAAGTGGAACAATTAGCGTACTTTGAGGATTTAAAAGCCTTGCCTTGCACAGAACTAATCTCTCTTCAGCTCCTTCCTAATCACTTCAACTCCATCCGTTTTAACAACGTAAATCTCTAAGCCATCACCAACCTCAATATGTCTCTCGGTCGCACCAGTGAACGCGTCAGTGACGATGGCGAGCACTCTCTCAAGTGGCAGGTTGGCGCGTTCACCATTCTTCACCACGAGGGAAGGATCGGATTGGTTCTTTCCCATCACCTTTCATGTCGCGTCAGATTACGGGACAGTTCACAAGAGGGAAAGCGCACAAGTGCATCAAGGAAGGGCTGGATGAGGGATTGGGCTGCTCCTGCTGATCGACATGATTCTCGCTCGTAGGAGCCGACTGGATCGAAGGAATAAACTCCCCCGGTTCCATCTCGATCGATACCTCCAACTGACGAAGGGAATTCAGAGCGGCATATTGAAAGAGGAAAGGCTAACGAATGACATAGGAATAGTAAGGGAAGAAGCGTTTGCCATAAAGTATAGTTTGTACCATCCTAGCTATCGACGCTAGCGAAGGGAGAGAGTTGTGTGTGTGTTGGTACCACTATCTTCGACTTTACTCAGAAGTCCAAGACGAAGCGAAGGAAGATACTGACCTCAAGCCTTTGCTTGACCGTCCTCACAAGCATGTTTCCATCCGCTGCGAACCCGTTAACGGCCATAACGACCTTATCGGTGAGTTTGTGACATTTAGGGGCATAGCGCGTCTGGATCGAGTACCCCTCAGACTGTCGAGTATCAGAAGCAATGACACAGAAATCCTTGGACGAAATCGCGAGGATTGTTCCTCCATTGTTCTTCCAATCGTGTCAAAACATCATGAATTCGAGCAACCACAAACTCACAGAATAAGGGTCGAATTGGTGTCCAACAGGTACTTCTGTAGCGTTCATGGTCGTTGCCTCGTCGTTCAAGTTGCTTTGAATGCAGACGCGCAAGTTGAAGGTGTAAACAAGGTTTGAAATTCGAGCCTTCGAGGCAAAAAATCGTCCATGTCCCTGCCAATGCCATCCATTATTTCTCTCAGAAGGCCTGCAAGTAGCTCAATAACCGATTTTACCGTAGAGGTTGATGGGCAGTACACACACAACAAGCAAAGGTCGAAGCCACGGTGGAATACTGTGGAGTTTTGGGTTTACTCAGTAGTTGTGGTAGTGGCAGTATGGAATATGGCCAGCATTGCTGTTGGGCTCTCTCAAGGTGCGTTGCGTCTGGTATATTATGAAATTTTGGGTAAAATGACGGTCTCAGAGTCGCATGAGAACTACCCGTTGTACCAAAGACGCCTCAAAGGAGGCTGGATCCTTGGTCGCAAAGTGGTACGTGTTCCAGACGTTTCCATCGCGCTGACCCGCTCACGACTTTTCGAGTGTAGGACAACTCAGACGTACAATATCGTCTATTTCGTAATTCAATACCAGCACTTGCCCTTCTCTCGATTCTATACCTCACGGCGTCACGTTTCTTCTCCCGTATAAACCGGCGTTCATTTATTGTGGTCGCCTCTTTACTCATTCTTTGCGTCCTCCATGGGATCCATGTTCCAAAGCTTCTACTCATTCTGTACCTCAATTACCTCATCGGAAAGCGCCTTGGTGGGAGCCGTTCCACACCTGTCGTGACATGGGTGTTCAACATCGCTCTCCTCTTTATGAACGTGCACTTTGATGGATACAAGTATGGTAGCTTGTTATCGTCACTCGATTTCTTGGTCTGTTCCTTCTTTGCTATTTTAAGCAGCAAACTGAAAGGTGACGCTGCAGAATAGGATACCAACCGTGCAATAAGAGGACTACTTCCGCGTTGGCACATCAACTTCAATATCACGATGCTGCGGCTGATTTCCTTCAATCTCGATTATTGCTGGGCAGTCAGAGAGCGTGTCAGCCGTGCTAATGTTGGTATCGCCTCTTTCTTCCACTTACGGGAGCTGAACGGCTACAGGTAAAGCAGGTGCCTTCCGGTCTCTCAGAAAGGGAACGCGTGCAATACAGTCATGATTTGGAGGAGTACAGCTTTACGAACTATCTCGCATATACTATATACACGCCTCTCTATATCGCTGGTCCAATAATGACCTTCAACAACTTCGTGTATCAAGTCAGTCACTCTTTTCGTTTGTGGGAACCTCGCAGTCTGACTGGCAGGCAGCTCAAATCTCCGTCTCACATCCCTAATCGCGCTCTGCTGTCCTATCTGTCACGCTTCGTCGTCACCTTTCTCACGATGGAAGTCATCCTACACTACATGTATGTCGTAGCGATTAAAGACAGTGTGGACAGTCTACGGAAGACGCGAGCATGGAATGGGGACACAGCTGCTGAGTTAGCGATGATTGGGTTCTGGAACCTCATTATTGTTTGGCTCAAAGTGCTCTTTTTTCTCATGATATCTGAGAGCCGTCTCTGATAGTCACTTGTAGCTCCTCATCCCCTGGCGATTCTTCCGTCTCTGGGCTTTGGTGGATGGTGTCGAGCCACCAGAAAATATGATACGTTGCATGGCCAATAATTATTCGACTCTCGGTTTCTGGCGTAGTTGGCACAGAAGTTACAATCAGTGGTTAATTCGGTTCGTCCCTATTCGCACGCATAGCTCTTCTTCCCTTCTGAGACTATCATAGGTACTTATATGTTGCTCTCGGAGGAAAACAGCGACCACTTTTGTCAACACTGACAGTGTTCACGTTTGTGGCGATGTGGCACGACCTCTCACTTACTCTCCTCTCTTGGGGATGGGTAGTAACACTATTTATTGCGCCAGAGCTTTTAGCGAAGCGTCTGTTGCCAGAGAAAAAGGTACTGCTGTTCCTCAAAATTGTGGAGAAAATTTGACAACCACCTAGTATGGGGAAGAATGGTGGTATCGTCACCTGGCAGCGCTGGGGGCCGTTGGTAACATTGTGATGATGATGACCGCCAATATGATCGGTTTCGTGATGGGGGTGGATGGTGTGGGATACCTTTATTACAAAATCTTCTCGGTCGAGGGTGCGTTCTCCTCACAAAACCTTGCATAGGGCTGACAATATATTGTGAAGGTGTGAGGTTTCTGATTGCGATGTTCATAGCATTATTCTCCGCGGCTCAGCTCATGATGGAGTACAGAGCGGAGGAGCAGAGAAGGGGAGTTTGGAGGAAATGCTGATTTGACGGTTGGTTTGGGATTTCGAGCGTTTGTCCATCAATGCCACTATCAGTCTAATACTTTGGGGGATTAATATTAAAAATGGATTTCACCAAGCTAGAATGAAGACTTGACGTTACGTGCAAGAATCGTAAGAGAACTTAGAAATCAAACCAAGCAGTGATGACGAGTGCTCCAGCCGACTCCAGCTCATGTCAGCTAAGCATTATCCATCCAACTTCAAACTTAGCCTACATACCGCTTTGCCCGCCAACAGTCAGCCGCTAATACTAAGCAGGGAGGACGAAGTGACAACCCCTCCTCACGTTAGAGTCCGTTTCCTCGTCTGGCTGCACGACACGACCGCGGCAGCGCAGCTGAAGTAATGGCCTTAGTCTTTGGCCTTCAAGATGACTAATTCCACCATCATGGTGTCATAGGATGATGATACATGCCAGTACTTCGCCTCGCTTTATTCTCATCTCGTACGTCTCTGAGAGCTACGGAACGTTTTACACATCCAACGAGAACCTCACCGGGATGCGGTCACCGCATCGGGACTACTTTGAGAAACACTTGTTATGCGTGGAAACGGACTCCTTCTCGCCCGCTGTCCGGTAGTGTTCATGCATCGTGTGTACAGGGGTGGGAAAGATTTTAAAAGCGGAAGGAGGCTTCCTGCAGAGCGTCAAGTCTATCAGCCCAGTTTCCTACGTTTACCTAACAATGAGAGCTTTCCTCCCTTTCACTTTCGGCGCCAGCGCTTTGGCTCTTGCGACTGGCTCACAGAATGCCAATGTCAAGCCTTTTCAGATTGACATTCCCCAGAAGTCGATAGCGAGGATGAAGTCGCTGGTAGAGAATTATAGGCTTCCCAAATCCGGCTTCCTTGGCTCAGGGTGGGAATTTGGCGCGCCAACTGCGTGGCTCTCTGCGCTTAAACAAGAGTGGCTCTCTGACTTCAACTGGAAAGAGCAAGAGAGGGAGATTAATTCGTTCGTCAATCTCAATCTTATGCTGGTCCCTTCATTGACCCCGGTATGTGCAGATACCGCCAATTTACTGCTACGATCGAAAATGTAACAGTCCACTTCGTTCACGAAAAGTCGAAGCATGCAAACTCGATCCCTGTCATCCTTTTGCATGGATGGCCAGGCAAGTTCTTTCGCCCCACCCACCTTGAATTCATCCTTGACTCCACGCAGGGTCATTTCTGGAATTTCTTCCCGTCATCAAACCTTTGACACAGCTAGGCTCAAATCCGCAAGGAGACCAAGGTAAATAAATGTTCTGTCTTCCTCCCGTGACTCTGACTAAAGACCCAACAACAGTATCATTTGACGTTATCGTTCCCTCTTTGCCGGGGTTCGCCTTCTCTTCGCTTCCATCTCCTACATGGCAGACGAAGGACACTGCTCGAATCCTCAATAATTTAATGGTTGACGTTCTGGGGTATGAAACGTATACGACGTATGGAACGGATTGGGGGTGTGATCCGGCTTATTACTTATACTCCGATTATTCTTCCACAGTCAAAGCCTCACTCTTCAGTTTTCTCCCTTTCTACCCCCCTACTCTGGCGCAGGCAGAGGCAGAGAATGTCACTTTGGACGAGTTTGAAAAGTTCGCTCTTTCTCGGGCGGAAGAATGGAGCAAGACTGGAAACGCTTATTTCTTGGAGCAAACTACGAAAGTTTGTTACGCTTTTTACTCTCATTTCATCAAATACTGAGGAGTATTTTAGCCAAACACCATTGGTCTCGCTCTCCAGGTACACCAAGCCTTTCAATATTCCTCCATAACTCATGAGGGTGATGATAGGATTCCCCAATGGGTCAACTATCCTGGATAGGCGAGAAGCTCGTCGCCTGGTCGGACCCCCAATTCGGCGTATCCCCGTCAACGTGGAGTAACAATACAATTCTCTCCTGGGTATCCCTATATTATCTGAGTGAAAGTTTCTTTGAGAATTATAGGCTTCCCAAATCCGGCTTCCTTGGCTCAGGGTGGGAATTTGGCGCGCCAACTGCGTGGCTCTCTGCGCTTAAACAAGAGTGGCTCTCTAACTTCAACTGGAAAGAGCAAGAGAAGGAGATTAATTCGTTCGTCAATCTCAATCCTGTGCCATCCCCTTCACCGACCCTGGGATGTGCAGATACCGCCAATTTACTGCTACGATCGAAAATGTAACTATCCACTTCGTTCACGAAAGGTCGAAGCATGCAAACTCGATCCCTGTCATCCTTTTGCATGGATGGCCAGGCAAGTTCCTTTCGCCCTACCCATCTTGAATTCGTCCCTGACTCCACGCAGGGTCATTTCTGGAATTTCTTCCCGTCATCAAACCTTTGACACAGCTGGGCTCAAATCCGCAAGGAGACCAAGGTAAATAAATGTTCTGTCTTCCTCCCGTGACTCTGACTAAAGACCCAACTACAGTATCATTTGACGTTATCGTTCCCTCTTTGCCGGGGTTCGCCTTCTCTTCGCTTCCATCTCCTACATGGCAGACGAAGGACACTGCTCGAATCCTCAATAATTTAATGGTTGACGTTCTGGGGTATGAAACGTATACGACGTATGGAACGGATTGGGGGTGTGATCCCGCTTATTACTTATACTCCGATTATTCGTCCACAGTCAAAGCCTCACTCTTCAGTTTTCTCCCTTTCTATCCACCTACTCTGGCGCAGGCAAAGGCAGAGAATGTCACGTTGGACGAGTTTGAAAAGTTCGCTCTTTCTCGGGCGGAAGAGTGGAGCAAGACCGGAAACGCTTATTTCTTGGAGCAAACTACGAAAGTTTGTCCTGCTTTTTACTCTCATTTCATCAAATGCTGAGGAGAATTTTAGCCAAACACCATTGGTCTCGCTCTCCAGGTACACCAAACCTTTCAATATTCCTCCATAACTCATGAGGGGAATGATAGGATTCCCCGATGGGTCAACTATCCTGGATAGGCGAGAAGCTCGTCGCTTGGTCGGACCCCCAATTCGGCGTATCCCCGTCAACGTGGAGTAACAATACAATTCTCTCCTGGGTATCCCTATATTATCTGAGTGAAAGTTTCTTTTCTGCTGAATGGATCTACGGAGCCAATCCAAATGGTTTCCGCGCTTCCTACGATATTGGAAAGGTGCCAACGACCCCAATGGCCATGTCAAATTATAAGTATAATGTCGGTGGATGGCCAAAGGCGTACGCTTCGAAAGTTGGAAACTTGACTTTTTACACAGGTAAGCAGTCTTGATTCCCCAATAAGACAGATTCTGAGACTCTGCTGTAGAAAACGATCGAGGTGGACACTTCCCTGGTATGCTACACGCTTCTCTTATGAATGATTAACAAACGATAACGCAGGAATTGACAATCCGGAAGCCCTGATATCAGACCTACGACAATTGGCTGGGTATTACTTGAGAAGATAATTGTAGATTGAAATAAAGTCTTGAACCTTTGGCTAATTAATTTTATTATTCTAGAGTGCTAATAAATTATATCTAACTGTCCCGAACACAATTATCAATAGGGTGCCAGAACGGATGACACGGCATAAGCGTCTAATCAAGGTAGCACGGACACGTTACGCATGTTGATCTTTGATCAGTGATTCTTAAGCTGTCGTACCATTGCTTCATATGTTGCGTCCCTGGGCATCCTCTCTCGTCAACCAACACAATTAGCATGATGTTGTGGTCAGGCAGCATTCGTTTAGAGCGGGTGTCAAGGACGTCCTAAATGCACAGGGATCACATTTTCTCGGTGACCCGACTTTCACACTGATCATGGTCAGGGCATATAGTGTGACTACCCAACTTGCGGGCGTACTTCAGTATTTTACGCATAACCAATAGTAAGTAACAGAGATGAGATTGCAGACTGCGGTACCCGACAACAACTGATGGAAGGTGATAAGTGGAATAAATTGTGACTGAAGCGACGATTCTGCAGTCACACATCAGCACTTTATTAACTTATATGAGTTGAGACAAACACTAGTTTGCTGCAACAACGGTTCCTGCGGTTGTCCCATTCGTGCCATTCCCATTCCTTTGATGCGCCTTTCTCCTCCCGTTTCCTGCCGCACTCTTCTTTCCGACTCCTTTGCGAATACATTCTGGGCAAATCCAATGGCCCTGTGGTACTGCTTTCAAACCAAGACAGCTAAGATGGTACTACAGTTGCATCCTTAGTTTATACGCGTTAAGGTGATGGACTAAACGTACCCATTCAATGTCGCAGCTCTTCTCATTGTCGCACCCCACCATCTCATCTCCGTGTCCTCTCCCCTCACAAAAACACCACTCCTTGCGTTCTCCCTCATCTTCCGTGTGCTTTGGCGTACTGGGGGGCGGATGGATTGGATAACTTGTAGGGCTCGTCTGGTTAGACATACTCCCCATGCCAACAACGGGTGACATTCCCCCGGGAATGGTCCCTGGCCGCCAATTTGCTGGAGTGCCCCAAGCTGGGTCGTCGTAAGTTGGCGGTGGATAGCCCTCAGGCCCTCGTGGCATGGATATGTCCATATTCCAGATTGATTGTGGGGGAGGTTGGGTGACTGGAACAACGTTTGTCAATGGATACGATACGGGAATCGCTTGAGGCGCCGCTGTGGTTGCAGGAGTATAATCCGTTGACGGCACATCTGGAGGGTCAGCTGAGGCTGACGAACTAGTGCCCCCACTTAGAAGCTCATTCAGCCATAGCGAATGGAGGAGAAAATAAATACTTCTTCTTCTTCCTTTTATTCGATCCATCATCCTCCCTTTCCTGCAACGGACTTCTTCCCCTTGTTCTTTTCCTACCCTCTTCTTTCCCTCCTCCAACGACAGGACTCGCACCTCCAATGCTTGCTGCTCTTCCTCTCTCCCCCCTCTCAGAATTCGGATTCAGATTTGAACTTCGATGGGGCTGGCTACTCCCTTTCGGAGCAATCGACGGCGGATTGCTGTCAGCAGTAGAAGTGCGAGTTGTCCTTCCCCCTCGCCGCGAAGGAGGAGGGACAGCCGCAGCGCCGTAAGCGGAGCTGGTAGGAGATTGAGCAGTCCCATTCGCATTGATTCCTCGAGAAGAAGTAGCATTGTTGACATTCGAATTATTAGTCGTCCTCTTTGCTCCCGTCGCAGGTTTCTTGGCGCCACCGCCACTCGCACCCGGCGTTTTGCTCGTCGCAGGTGCGTTTTTGAGGTTCACACCTTTCCCGTTAGGTGCTGCAGCTTGCGGCACGAGCGGAAGAGGGAGATTGTACAGCTCGTTGTTCAATTCACCCATATTCAAAGGAAAGCCTTCCGTCCCAACGGCGCTGGGCAGTTTGAGTTGGGTCGAGTTGTGCGAATAGCTCTTGTAAGGCGCAAATAGCCGCGGGTATCCTTGCGGAGTGGATGGAGCGGGAAGCTTGGGCAAAATGGACGGCGGTAGGAGCGCCGTCAGCATTGTCGAGATCACGTCAAGTGAGTGGGTTTGCGATCGAACCTATGCAGTTGAAAAACAATCATCACGCTATGTACACCCAATACTAAAAAATGTAAGAAAACGCACCACTTCAACGCCACGCAAAGCAACAAGCCCTCGCTCGTCAGCGGTCGGTCTGATCTTCCTCACTAAGTCCGCTAGCTCTCTCAATTTTTTGAGCCTTTCCAATTGTGGCGTCGCAGTCTCGGCAACCTTTGATTCTACGTTTGTTGGGTTGGACTGCTCTGAGGGCAAAGTATTCGCATCTTGATGGAGTTGCGTAGGCAAGATGGGGTCAACATCCATCGCAGGCAACTCGGATTCCCGTTCTGCGATTGGTGCTGGTACCACTTCCGGTTTTGGTGAAACTGATGTTGGTGCGGTCGCTGAAGCAGAGGCAGCGGAGGCGGCCGTTTTCAACCGCAGTAAACGGTCAGCTTCATACGCGTCTATGATTCCTTCAAAGTCGTGCAGACTATCGGTAAGACTCGATAAGGACACTACAAGCAAGTTAGCTGTCGCTCTACATAGTGAAGACAGACTGCAGAGTCCAGGTGGACAGAATGCCGGGACGTGGTTACCACAGGAGCACATGACTAGGCCACTACGTAATCGCCAAACAAGGTAATGTTGAAGAGATTTTGTTCGTACCGCCAGTTCAACTCGATAGCTCTATCTCGAACCTCGCCATCTGCATCGAAAACATTGGATAACATGTTTTCAGGACAAGAGTACTCCTTGGATTCCTAGAGCATGGTAGGAAGAGGAATCTTCGCCCCAAAGTGTAAAATCACACAAGACGTTTTAGGATGCTCTAACCATTCCACAATAAAAGGTCGACACAAAACAAATTGTGTTGATGTCACCATATTGCAACAATGCATCAAGGCAGGCTGTGAATAGGCGAGCATTATTGCTGCGCAAGACAGCTGACAATTGCTCTAAAATCAACTATCGACCAAACTCGACGGTGTCATGTTTATTAGGCATAGGTACATGGAAATATGCTCCAAACTCGCCTGTTCCGTGGGTAAAAAGGTTCGAGAAGGAAGGCAGATGTTGCAGAACCGATCACTTTACTTTAAAATCGATTTTTTGTCCACGAGTTCAATCAAACTGGCAGAGACGCTCGATGTCTGCAGTAGTAAGAAGGGACCGCAAGAGATCTCACGTCTCCTCCACCTGTTGCGTGACAAAAAGTGTCTCCCCAGTTCTCCGTTGCCAATATTCACCGGACACCCAAATCACGCCAGACCAAATAAAAAGCGCACCATTAAGAACAGCGTCCAGCTCCTTAAGGTCTCCCAGTGTCTTCATTAAATTTGAAGGGAAAGCATCCACGACTGCAGCGAATCTATGTACGAGTCGAATTATGTCCGGCGCGTTTGGATCTTGCGGGAGTTGGAATTGTTCCAGCTTGCTCGCCTTGTGTTTTTGCTTGTCGCTAGTCATTTTAAGTGAGTTTCTGCTGTTCCTGTGCTGCTCCTAAGCTGAACCTGATGCTCGTGGGTGGAACAAGGCTCGCTTGGTGATGTTTGTGCCCCAGATTCCGCAGCAAGCCTAAGCGAGAATTTCAACGAGAGCAGTCCTTGCGTTCCTTATTGGAGGGGCGATTTTAACGCGATAAGGCTGGTTTTAAAGGGTTTACATGATACAGAAGCTTCAAAATGATCTGTACGTTTTCCCCCTTTTTTTTCTACCTTTTCACATTAGGAAATGGGACAGTTTCAGCAGCATCAACAGTAGTATCAGCATCATCACCAGTGGTTCTATCCCTACCTCTATGTCCACCACCGATCCAACCAACACCACCACCAATGTTCAAGATGAGCCCGCAAACGGACTGCTCCAAGATGGTGACGTTACTGACGATGGAGCGCTCGATGACGTGAGGGTCAATCCCCTCGCGTCGCGAGTGTTGGAAGTCCCTAAAAAGGGCAGGGGAGTGTTTGCTCGTCAAGCACTGAAGAAAGGAACTGTGGTGGAGCTCGCACCCGTTCTCGTCTTCTCGAAGGACGCTTATCAAAAGATGAAGGCCGATGACAATCTCCTCAAAGACTACGTCTTCAGTTGGGGAAAGATGGGAGAGATGGCTCTTTCCCTTGGGCTAGGTGCGTTCTTTCTTGTTTTGTGATGAGATGGCTGAAAAGTGATGAAGGGAGTCTGTTTAACCACGACACGTCGCCTAATGTCACGTATGAGCTGCTCAGAGAGAAGAAGGTCATTCGATACACAACTTGTAAAGATGTAGAAAAAGGGGAAGAATTATGTATTTTCTACGGAGCGCACGTCAACTACGATCCGGCGCCGCGCCTAGCTGTTGATAATCCGAAGGACGACGGCTTGCTCGACTTTGGAGATTTAGAAAGTCTCATCCAAGCGTCCAGTTCAAACTTACGAGAACAGTCGAATGAGGTGTTTGCTCCAGGAGAGACAAATGATGATTTGGTCCTGTTCGAGTCTATGCCGTTCCATAAGATTACCCAATTCTCAGATGTTGATCCACCATTGTCATTAGGTAGACCTTTCTCTCTTTCTCGCTTCATTGTGCTAAAGGTGGCGTAGTGGAATTCTGGGCCATCGATATTCCGCCCCCTCTAACACCTGAGGCGTTCAAGCTCACCCGAAGTCGCCCTTTCGCCCTTTCTGCCCCGTCGAGTGTTGAAGGGGAATCAGAATCGGCTTCACCATTTGCTCACTTGAAGCGAGTGCGCAAGAACGAAAGTGCCAACACCGTTTCCATCCTCCTGCATCCGTGCACTACAGATCTTTCTGTCGTGGAAGAAACCATCAGTGCTTCTCCTCTCGTAGGAAATTCGGTATATAAGCTAAAAGTGCCAGCTGCACCTGCTAGAAGCAAGGAACAGTGGGTGGATTGGGGAAAAATTTGGCCAATGGGCTTTCTCGATAGAAAGAGAGAAAGGGATAGGACCTTCGGTTGGAAGAGGGGAAGAGTCGAGTGGTGTAGGGATATGATGAAGCGTGTTATGGAACTTGCCGTTGAGGCGGAAAACGAAGGAGAGGTTCGTTCTGTTGATTCATGTTAGGCATGTATCACCTCCTGAAGCTGAGTTAATGTTCAGGTTCCCATCGCCTGTCTCGTCACGGACCCCTGGGATGACAGCATCCATTGCTTCCCTGACAACGTACCAAGTATCGTTGCCGTTGGAAAGGACACCCGAAAATCAACTGGAAACACGCTCTGTCACTCGTTCAGCAATGTCATCGACGCCGTTGCTGCTCTAGACCGTAACGGCTTACGGGTCACACCATCCAAGTCCAACACTCCGATGGGATCATCGACGCCGTTTGCTGGCACGAGCGCAAAAGGGGATGGCAGTGGTGCTACGACACCAACCGCCGACGTACCTAAAATACCCTATCTCCTCACCACACTCACCGTCTTCACGTCTCACGAACCGTGCATCTATTGCTCGATGGCTCTTCTCCATTCAAGGATTTCATGCCTCCTATATCGAGTACAAAGTGTAGGGAGTGGAGGTTGTGGGACGGTTCTGAGCGTACATGAGGATGGAGGGTTAAACCATAAGTATGAAGTTTGGAGATGGAGGGAAGGTGGAGAGTTGGAAAGCAACGAATGGGATGCTTGAAAATGTCCAAAATGTCCTCATCAGTAAAATATCTCATGAATCTAGTATCGAAACAGAATCCACAAAAGTCCTAAATACATTGTTTGGAAAGGAAAATGAAAAGAATGGTTTATATATGGAAAAAATCGTTGAGCATGACTATCTTCTTCTCTGCTTTGGTCCCTGCATTTTTTGCCAAAATATTTGGATCGCCTTCTCCCAACGCCCTCCTGCCTTGTCCATGTCCACAGCATTCCGCCTCTTCATTGGATTCTGGATGGAACTGTTTGTAAAGCACCTTTTCGTCCTCGTCTCTATCCCACCACTCACCGTCCTCCAAACCCCACTGTCCACAACTCCACACCCTTTTCGCTTTTCCAAACTTTCGCGTAACGATGTCTGGACTCAGACTCCCTGGAGGTCGAAAAAGGCAAATGTTTTCTATCCGTTCGCAAACTTCATCTTGTAGGATAGTGGCGAAGTAGAGGAAGGAGTAGTCCTCTATCATTCTGATCGAGTGGAGGTTGGCGAATTGGGTCTTGAAATCTGACAGGATCATCTTCCCGCTTTTCTTGACACTGAGTTGTTTGAGACAGTACTCGTACTCGTCTTGCGAAAACGGACCTGCAGACAGGCACTCGACGTTCTTTGAGATGTTCGGGTAGCAAACGAGAGTATGAAAGGCTGAACATGAAAAATTAACGTTGTAAGGGAGAAGGAGTCGTTTAAGTGTCGGGAACGGGTCAGAAGGCAGCAGAGTGAGGGATTCATCGGTGAGGAAGAGACAATCGCAAAGATCGAGTACTTCAAGGTGTCGTAAGTCTGCTAGGATGCGAAGGAGAAAAGAAGTGTCGCCGACTTGATCCCATGTTCTGCCCACTGGTCCAGACGGATCGACTTTTGACAAAGCGACGTGCTTGAGATTGGGCGAACGGATGAACAGCCACTCGAGATCGCTGGCCAAGACACGCTCATGAGGCTCGAGCACGAACTTGGTTAATTTTGTCCCGTAGATGGCGAGGTCGGTGAAGAGTCCGTGGGAAACGTTGGTGCGGATTTGACAGGAGACGTTTTTGAGGTTTGGGAGGGAGCGAAGGATACGTCCGATTTGTTCATATCGTAAACTTCGAGGTGCGAAGCCGGCTGATTCATGTTGGACGTAGGCGGAGTAAGTTGGCGTCAAGGAGAAGGCGATGTTCTGGACGTGTTGAGTGACATTTTCTTGGGACATCTTGAAGAACGATTCGAGAGAAGAGAGAGAAGCGTGAGATAAATCGACGTCCTACTTCTACTTTGAGCACTTTCTCTCTCTCTGGGAGGAAATGGACAACTCACCTTCCAGAGAACGGCGTAACAAAGCCCAGCAACACGTTTACAACATCTCTGTAGCGCCTTGACACGTTCCCACCTCTTTTTCACGCTCAACACGATACTATCACTCTTATCGACACCCAAAAAGTTGACGCTATCGCTCGAAATGTCTTCTCCTAAGACATAGGGAGTTTCCCAAGCGACTGGACAGGCAGTTTCCCCACGATGGAGGTAACGCATGGGGGAATGATTCAGAGTCGACTCGTACTCGAACGTGTCAAGGAAGACACAAGTATCTAGAAGGTAGACGAGGAGTTCCGGAGGAAGGGTCGCAAGATTGGCAAGCGGGTTCTTCGGCCTCATAATTTGCTGTCGCTCTTCACTCTCGAACATTGGAGGTGGTTCTATCCACGGTGGAGGGCGAGGGATGGGGAGAGGGCGACCAAACAGGCTTGCGAACACCATATCGCGCTGTTCTTCGTAATCGTATGGGTCCCAATTCTGGTGGAATGTCGTCGTCTTCGTCGTCGATGGAGGGACGTTGAGCGCTCTTTGGAAGAAGGAAGGACCAGCCATTATGAGTCTATTCTTCCGTTCTCAACCTTTGGTTGTAACGGCGTAGCAGGCACAACGAGTGAACGAGTGAGAAACTAGTAGCAAAAGAGTCTAGGTCGTTGTTTTGTACCTTGGGCTCTGGAGGGATAAGGACGAGAGGGTCAAAGCACACGTTATACAACAAGGTCGTGCCACTGTGCGTCTTGACAACCTGAACGGCGCATCAACGGATCTCCCTCCAGGCTTCAAGCTTCAAGGGGAAGAGGAACAAGGTCGCGACTCCTTGTTCAAAGCATCAAGGAACGCGTTCCAGCGCGACCGCTGAGCACGTGATGTGTTGTGACTTGCGCTACTGCCCTTAAATGGAGCCTGTATTATCCCGGAGTCAGTTTTGAAAGAGTATGTAGTTGAGTGGATCAAATACGTTAGCGTTGGGCCAGTGAGCCTCGGGGAGGAGATGCTCGTATAGCTCAAACGTTCACTCTTTTGCTTGACGCTCGTCGTTATCACTCTGAAGGTGTGACATATTTACGTCCTCCCTCCCTCCAAGGGAACATATTGAAGGGATTCCACTGTAAGAGATAAAGCAATAAGGATTGGACTGGACAGAAAGGTCCAAGGAGACAAGGAATCGTGGATTAAGGCAACAAAGAAAGTGGAAGCGAACATGACCAAGCAGCAGTGTTTGAGTATTCCTCTCTTCCTTGTCAACCAAATTTGCAGGTTGAAGCACGCAGAGAAAGAAAGACGGGAGTAAAGGACTCGATTCTGCATAAATGGCTGCACCCTGGCAAACAAAAGCACTGGAGTGAAACCTCCTAAACCAAGGGCTTCGAATCCTTTTTCTCATCATGCTGGTCCAATTTACTCTTGACAGAGCAAGAAACCACTGCTTTAAACAGGTGCTACGACGTTAAATGGTATTGGACACGCGTGTGGTCTTCCTGCTGGATGCAAGCTAGTAAGGAATACACACATACGTCCCCATGCTGCTTCCTCTTCGCTATTATGTTTAAACCTCAGAGAAGTCTTTCAGCGACTGTGTACGCTGTGCATAGAGAGCGACCCCGTCTGTCCGCTCTCATGCGTGCAACATGACGAGCTCAAACTTGTCGCTCGGACTCTCTCCCAGTTCCTACCATCTTTTCAGTTGCTAAGTATCTCCACCAAAACTCTCTAATCCTGCTGTAATGAAGTTCCTGTGCCTCCAGCTCTCCAGGTGACAGTGATATGTACTGTAACAATGTCGCAGTTTGGTAGTCGTGGTTGTTTCCGTTTGTCGGCCAAACTCGGCGATTTCCTCAGTTGCTCCCCAAAAAACCACGACCACTTTCAGACTCGCTACTTTTCTTTTTCCTCTCTCACACCTAAAAAGATGCTTTCTGTCTCCTCTCGCAGCCTCTCTGCCTTCAGCCGCCGCGCGTTCTCTACCTCCCGTGTCAACCCTTACAAGGTCTGCTGGCTCTTAATTTTTTTTGGTGTCTGCTAATGAGATGTCCTCTGGAACAGGTTGCCGTTTTGGGAGCCGCTGGTATGTATTAATCGCTTACATATCTACACGCATATCTACACGTGGATGAGAAAGAGGTTGACTGGTTGCCTGGTTGATGAATGAACAGGTGGAATTGGACAACCTCTCTCTCTCCTCTTGAAACAAAACCCTCTTGTCTCCTCCCTCGCCCTGTACGATATCCGTGGAGCACCCGGTGTAGCAGCAGACGTGTCGCATGTCAACTCGCCTGCTGTCGTGCGTCTCTTTACTTTCTGTCTCGGGTAAAAAGGTGTTGACGTGGTTTGGTGGTGCTTAGACCAAGGGCTATGCGCCTGACGGAGATGGATTGAAGAGCACTCTCGAGGGAGCAGACATCATTGTCATCCCTGCTGGTGTACCTAGGAAGCCCGGAATGACCCGTGACGACTTGTTCAACGTGAGTATCCTTCTTCCTGTTTCCCGTTCAATTCTTTGGGTATCTGAAATGAATGGAATGGAATGACAGACCAACGCTTCTATTGTTCGCGACCTCGCAAAAGCTGCCGCTGAGACAGCACCCAAAGCACACATGCTCATCATCTCCAACCCCGTCAACTCCACCGTCCCCATCGTTGCCGAAGTCTACAAGAAGGCCGGCGTGTTTGACCCCAAGAGGTTTGTTTCCTTCTCTCCTTCCCTCCACCTTTCTGATTGTGCCACCACACAGACTTTTCGGAGTGACCACCCTCGACGTCGTCCGCGCCGCTACCTTTGTTTCCGGTCTCGCATCCTCCGATCCCTCCAAGACCCGTGTTACCGTCGTTGGAGGCCACAGCGGACCTACCATCGTTCCGCTCCTCTCTCAACTCGCTGAGGGACAGAAAGTCCTTTCTTCCGGTGGATCAACCTACGCCGACGTCGTGAAGCGCATCCAATACGGTGGTGACGAAGTCGTCAAGGCGAAGGATGGAGCTGGATCTGCTACCCTTTCTATGGCTTACGGTACGTTCCTTTTCACCCGTTTCTACAAAGAATTTATTATTAATGTTCATGTTGTCGATGTTACAGCCGGTGCCGTCTTCGCCGATGCCCTCCTCCGCGCTCTCGACGGCCAAACTGGCATTGTTGAGCCTACCTTCGTCCGCTCCCCTCTATTCGAGAAGGAGGGCATTGAATTCTTCGCGTCCAACGTCGAGCTCGGCAAGGAAGGAGTGTCGAAGATCCACGAGGTTGGACAGATCACGAAGGAGGAGCAGGAACTCTTGGATGCTTGCTTGCCCGAGTTGAAGAAGAACATCCAGAAGGGTGTCGAGTTCGCTAATAAGTGAGTTTAGCGGGAAGCGCTGGAGAGGAGTGTGTTGAGCGGGGTTGAGGATGTGTGGGATGTCGTAAAAGTTTATTAATGCATCTATTCTCTCTGATTCCCAGTTCGTTGCGCAAGATCATTGATGGAAGCGACACAAAGAATAAGCATGCATGGGGTAAACGCGTAATAGCGGAGATGCTACATTACGATAAAAGTAAATGGACTGAAGCGATATGCAGATGTAAACAGAACAACAGAGTGAAAAACGAAACGAACAGAGCAGGCAGACCATGTGTACACATACCGCAACGAAATAACTCGCACCCAAAACATCAGTCCAGTGGAATGACATTGACATCGTCCTGGTGCTGAATGATCTTCCTCTTCCTCCCACTACCGCTCTTCCTAGGGCTAGCCTGTTCTTTCACTTGCTCTTTCACCGGGCTGTATCACCACATGGCATATGGATGAGAATCGAGTAAGATGCACGAAAGGAGAGACGCACGAAGACTTTCGAGAGGAACGCCTCAGTGCTGTGGATTCCGACTGCTTTTGATCAAGTTGAACAGAAGAATCGATGACTCGAAAGGCAGATTTTCTTGAGGTTCGCACCCTTCTGGATTCCGGATCTTTCCCCGTTACGCCGTCGTCGTCCGATACCTCTGCGGCAGCATGTGCTCAATAGCAGTCGTAGGAGGAACGAAGGGAACACGAACCTATGGCAGCTTGTTCTGTTCGACTGCCCACGTTTGGAGACGCCTCTTTCTTTTTCAAGACTGACGACTCTCCTTCCATTTCCGGTCCCTGTTCTGCTTCGGTAGTAAACTTAGATGCAGGAGAGTCAGCCGTAGCTTCTTGGGTGATGGCTAAGTGGTCCACGACAGGTGTGGATTTCCGGGGAGAGCTCGCTCGTCCAGACTTGGCAAGCGAAGGAGGGGGAGTCCTGAGCTCGAGTGCAACTGGTGATGAAGCCCATACCAATGGGGTAGGAGAAGACGCGGACTGACTGTCCACCTCCATTCGGTTCTCGTTGCCGTGAGCTCCACCCGAGAGAGTTGTGGGATCTGGTGACGGCGTCCTAGGTGGTGGAGATGGGCGGGCGGAAGGTGGCTGGATCTCTTGGATGCTAGCGGAAGGGAGGTCGAACGTCGGACTGTTTGGAAGCGGCAAATCAATGGATCCAATGCTTGCCATTGTTGTGCCATGCTCAAGGACCTGAATACTCGCGGAAGGCTCAGCTGTGCGGTCGGGACTTGCTGTTCTCGTGCGCTTTGACGGTCGCTCTTCTGTGTCGCTGCTCTCTGTCGACTTGTTAACTCCTTGGAGTGTTGACGAGCTGTCATCCCCATCTCCCACCTTCTTCCGCTTCTTCTCTGTCGACAGACGGTCTTGAGCAGCCTTGTGTTGCTCTTCCAACTTCCTTAAGCCCTCCTGCATCTCAATCCGTTTGGCATCGTTTGCAATCCGTTCCATATGCCATTCTGCCTCATTCTGCGGTTCTTCACCCGTCTTATTGCCGTATTTCTATGCAGAGTAAGTATAGTTGAAAGCGTCGGCAAAGTAGTAAACTAACCTTTGAAGTTAGACGAAGAATTGTGTCCGGATCCCGCAGAAACAGTTCGACGAAGTGCAGAACGAAAAGCCCGCAGTCGCTATAGTTGTCTTGTGTCGGGCACTGTGGCTTGTCATGAGTGGAAATCAAGCATGCCCTCCGTACTCACTGATGCTTGTGGATTGGATTCAAGGTTGTGGGCATTATTGTCGACTACCTGCTTTTTATCACGCGCCTCCTCATCCAGGTAAGACATGAGATGTTCCACAGCAGCCTTGTGCTTTGTGCCCATAGAGTCCAGAACGATGACAAAAGGTCTGCTCGAACATCAGCATTTGACCAGACACATGGTGGGGACATACTTCGACCATCGATCCTGTTTCAGCTCGGGGGTGCCGTTCTTTCCTTCATCCCCTTGCTCCTGTTCTGTCTTGGCCTCTTCGTCGTGCTTCTTTAGAGCTAAACCTGATATCACTACTTCCTCGCGCTAGCGCTCGTGATCATGCATAACGTACAATCACTTGAATCATCGTTGTCCAGATCCATAGCCATTTCGACAATCTTCCTGTCCTCATCCACTGTCATGTTTTGTACCGCTTCATCGACTTTATCGAGATCCATTGCGTCGTCATCTTTAACCGTTGGGACAGGCTCGTCGGCATCATGTGCATGTACCAAACGATCGGACCGTCGCGGAGCCTTGGGCTGCCGTGCTTCAGGAGGAGCTGGCTGAAGGACAAGCCCAGGGTTGCCAATAATCGCAACATACCAGTGCAAGCTGGTTCCCATTAATCAGTTAGATTCAACCAAAGAATGAATGCACGTGCTGCTCGTTTATCGGAATGATGACGTATTTCTTGTCAAAAATGTCAACTTTGGAGGTCCATTTGCGAACGGATTCATAGTCAATTTTCGATGGCTTTTTGCGCGGTTCAGTAACGCTGTTGTCAGCCTTCTTCAATGCTCGGGGGGGTTTTTTCCTGCGCCAAATTTTAGATAGGTAACGTTTGATGGTGCACTCACCTATGGGTGAGCTTTTTGTAGAAAAATGAGTTAAAGATGTGGACTTGGTCAGCGACGTCTAGACCTTCAGCCCTCAAGTCGTGTTGGATTTTCCTACGTCTTTGGTCAGCAGAGAATCCATTCTGCAACCGCGTTCACACCTGAGACCATACTCGATCAATGTGTCGTTAAGAAATTCTTCTGGAACAAGACGATTGAAGTCTCTGTAAGTGATCGAAACGCTTCCAGTCCCTTCAGGAGGAAAAACCGCCATCCTATAGCAAGACATTACCGCAGTTCATCGCTGTACTTGCAAGAGGAAATAACTTACACTTCATCCAGCTTTGCAGCCTCTTTCCGTGCCTCCTGAGCAGATTTAGCGACAACTTGACTCCGAGTAAGTCGACCGCCATTAATTGGCTTGGCTGCTTTCGTGGTGGAAGGATTAGTTGTTAAGTCCTCGTCTTCGATTTGGAAAGTCTCCGCCTTAGCTTTTGATTTGGCGGGACCTGGAGGTGCTGTTGGTGGTTTAACAGGTTGCGGTCTATTCAAGAAAGATGGATTATCATTACGTTTGCACGAAACAATGATAGCATACCTAGCTTTTGCTTGCGGTGGCTTCTGCTGGACATTTGCATCGCGATAGTGGTCCGGCGGGCGTCCATTGCTCCTGCTTGCAGTCGTTTGAGCGATCTTTGGTGATCGCCCGGCGTGTGAGTGATCGACCCCGACATCCACATCTTTCCAGACGTCGTCTTGAAGAGCGGTGTCCAGGGCATTTGCTGCGGAACAACTAAAGAAAACGGGTTGAAAACCTGCTGTGAGGGGAGAGCAGAGCGTACTCAATGTATTCAACCCGTCCCTTCTGCGTTTTGTCCAATTCATCCTTCAACACGGTACACATTCTGCCATAATCCGGCTCGCTAAAATCCTTGGTTTTATCTCCCAGAACCTTCAGGACAGCCGATGAGGTCGTAAGAAGCTTGTCTGCAGTAAAGCATCCATCCTCAGCGCACGGTAATATAGCAGATAAGAGAACAAGATACGAGATTCTGCGGGCCATAAGTTATGAACTATCCTCTTAATGATTTGGCTATCTAAGTCGAGGAAGATCAGTGGTCGGTCCCGGACGACCTGCCCCTCCCAGGTTAAGATTTGTTCTCGTGATGATATAGCAATCAAGGAGGCGTACATAAGCTTTTCGTATCGTTGATTCAGGAATGTCGCTTTCTCCCAACGTGATCTTTTTGTTCGGATGCACCATGAAGCGAAACGGCGACTTGCGACCAGGCATGCTTTTGCCACCAACCCAAACTTGGTCGACATAAAAGTGCAACATTTTGTTGTTCCTTATCGCATTCGCTTCTTTAATCATTCCATCTTCCTCCTCGTCTTCGCCTCTCAGCTAAATATTGTCAGTCACTTCATCGATAGTACGGTGGAACTTGAACGCACCTGCCTTCTACGCAGACCCTCCACTATCCCTCCTTTCTTACCCGGACCAGTACTAGACTCGAACTTGCCTTTCCTTCTGTTAAATTCTTCCCCTCCAATTCGAGTGTCCGCCCCAGGTGGCTGATCGAAAGAGTCATCGTCATCGGCGTGCATAGTAAGGTGTGCTGGCGGACGAGTTTGACGGGCTGATGGGTGCAGTCTTGTCCCGTTAGGAGCATCCTCAAATTCGCCTATTGGGTCATCCTCGCCTTCCGCCGAATCGTCAATCTCGATGATCTTGCGCTCTGGTGCCTTTCCCTTTCCTTTCCCTTTCGACATCGAGCTAGATTCGCTAGGTTGGTGTTTTCGAGCTTCTTGAAGACCCTGGTTCCGCCCGAAGTACTTGCTGGTTTGGCCATTTGAAGAATTGCCATCCAGCTTCGAGGGAACAGTGATTCGCCGCTGAGATGGGCCCGCCTGCTCGTATTCCGTACCGTAGAATGTGTCCGTGGTCATTGGCTTCGATACTTCATGTCCCGAGTAAGCAAGAACACCTGACCCAAAATTCAGCCAGAAGGAAAGGAGGAGTTTGAGAACTACCTGCGGAAAGCGAAGAACTTCCCGACTTCTTGACAGAAGGTATCGATCTTAGGGAAATGGAAGACTTGGTCGCAGTTTCCTTCTGTCGAATGTGCGAAAACTCGTTCGAACCAGAAGCACGAGCGCTTGCACGGGTAGGCGGTTTGAATGGTGCCGCCACTGCCGAGTTGCGTTTTGGAAGGGATTTTGGCGGGGTGTTGAGGAAAGGTGGTAACTTTTGCCAGTAAGGATGAGGAGCAAGAAAGGCAAGGGGATGCACACCTGACGGTCGCCATCTTGCGGAGTGGGGATCTTTCTTCGCAGAGGGCTATTGTGAAATCAATGCGAGAACAAAAGGTAGAGAGAGAGAGAAAGCAATTACAAGCCGGTTTGCTCTTTTGTCAAGACTTGACGCGGAAGGGGATTACCCATCCCAATGCTACTTCTCGTCCAGCCGTCCAAAGTCTGTTGGTCGGCTAAGACTACGGGTCAGCTCTTTTTCTCAATTATTTATGCAAGTGGAATGCACCAGCAAGGTTGTTTGCTCTGCCTTTGACTTGAATACCTGGCCACCAGAAGTTAAGCGGCAAGCGAGCACAAAGAAATGAAGAAATATACCACTATTCTTTGCCTTAATGGCCCTGCCTTTTATTTCCACAGGAGGTTTGTTGAGTTCAGACGGCTTCGGAGCTGTTTCGAACCTATCGAGAGTAGTAGGGACCGTAATGGTCTCGGTGCTCGCAACGAACTGAACGTCGTCTTCTGATGAATGCTGTTCTACCTCTCTTGCTTTCGAAATACCCTTGATACTAATTCTACGTCGCTCAGAATCGTTCACAGAATCCTTAAGCAGCATCACAATGCTCATGGGCACCCACACTTTGCTTGCAAGAAGAGAGACTCACAACGCTGCCTGCTGTGTTAAGTTGCTCTAAGGTAATCCTATTCTCTTCTTTAAACTTCAAAGCCGAATACGCCCTGCTTTCTAGCTGTTCACACGATTCTCCCGATCGTATTCGCGCTGGATGCATCGACTGCGATTGCCTTCGAGGTTGCCTTTCCTCCTCTCTTTGGAGCATGATGATGAGAGTTGATGAATCATCTCGCAAACAAGCAAGAACTCGACGGCCAACTTGAACTTGTCAGTTTTCAACCTCTTACACAACCAAAGTATCACGAATAATGTCAGGGATTTGTTTGCTAAGACTTCAGGTGCGCATCCACGTAGTCGAATCTCAAGCACAGCCGTTGACACTGAATGCAGGAGGAGAGGAAGCAGTGGCGCAAAGACCATCCCTACGTATGTATCCCTTTAGCGAGTTTCATGGCCTTCTCTGACTTGTTTGGGATAAAGGGATTCTCTGCACGACCGAGCAAGAATGATAAAGGTCAGAACATGATGGTTTGGTTCGTATTTGGTCACGATATACCTACATTATTCGCTGACATCGGTTCTCAAGGGATTGCTTAATCCCTGGGAAGAAGGATACGCCTTGGGAGGCCGGAGTGTACAAACTTGTCATGTACTTTCCAGAAGACTACCCTTCAAAGCCCCCGAAATGTGAGTATTACTTTTCAGATGGACCAAACCTTGATTCCTCTTGTGGCAGGTAAATTCGTCCCTCCTCTATTCCACCCCAACGTCTATCCCTCCGGAACTGTCTGTCTCAGCATATTGAACGAGGAGAAATCTTGGAAGCCCGCTATAACAGTCAAACAAGTTGGTTTATCTTGCGCCTCCTTTTGACCCACTGATCCGTATGTTATAGATTCTATTGGGCATCCAAGACCTCCTGGACACACCAAACCCCGACGATCCCGCCCAATTAGAAGCGTATACGATGTACAAGAAAGACAAGAACGCCTACACGTTTGTTTCTCTGCTCTTACTACATTGGATTAAGCTCATCCAAGTTTGCAGGAAGAAGGTCAGAGAGGAAGCGAGAAAGAATGCAAGCAACGCGGTGTAGTTTGTACAGAGTGGTTTTTGTTTGCTTATCCTGTTCGTATCTTCTATCTCATAATCCATGCTTGTGTCCTTCAATCGTAATTGTCGGCGTACGCTTGCGGCGGCGTCTCATTAAATAGCACGTGATTTCTCGCCGCGTTACGCGCGTCTCGTCCGACAAAAAGAAACCACCTTCTTTCCTTTCTGCAACATTTTACCACGCCAAAATGCCACCCAAACCCAGATCAAAAGCCACAATCGACTTTGCGAGCAGTAAAAAGGCGTTGCTCGAACTCTCTGACGCGTCAGAACAGCCAATCCAGCATTCAGTCCAGAAGTTGATTGATGAGCTTACCACAATCGAGAATTGTGAAACTGGCACGCGTCCAGCTGTGAGTTCTCTATAACTGACGACGTATTCCAACCTTTTGGGGACAGAGATGCGCGGAATTGATCAAATCGGATGCATATCTCCGGACCCTTCACCAGCTCCAACCTGCCATCTCTTTTCCGATCCTTGCCAAGTTGATAGGCGGAACAGCCAGAGATATCAGTAGCGAGGATATTAGAAACGCGTTAGATGAAGCTTTGGGCCGGGTGAAGGTGTGTGTTCTCTTTGATTCCATAAGGATGGGGTTCAGAGACGGTAAAGGCTTTGATGGCGGACGACGACGCACCAAATGTCGAGGAGGGTATGTCACTTGACTATCGATAAAGCAAAATACTACCCCTCTATCATTCCAGTGAGAAATCTCACGGGAGAAGTGCTTTTTCAAGCCATTTGTCCCATGCTGGAGGTTCAGACGGGCGAAGATGCAATAGGGTGCGGGATCAGGAGGAAGGTTTGTCTCCATTCTCAGACTGTGAAACGACCTGAGAATAGCTAAAGATTATGGAAATTTTGAATCTGTCGATCTCCAAGCATAAGGCAAACAAATCCAAGCTTCTTCAAAAGACAGTCCTGGGAGGGTCAGTCTTCCTTTGTGAAGTTTCACGAGTCAGACTAATTTTGTCCGGCAACAGCAAGGCTCTGGGGTGTTTAATTGCGTACGCGCAAGGTGTGTCTGCTTGATCAGAAAATATTGTCTCCCAACCGTTTCGGTAGATTGTCACACCACTCTGCTCGCGGTCGAGCTCGCTTCTCGACTCAACCGAACTCATGTGAAGAAAGCCGACGAAGAAAAGTTCTTAAACTATGTCTTTTCTGCCAACTATTTTGGAAAAACGAAGGGTAAGGAATTAAGTCAGTTGATGACTGGTCTTAAGCCAGAGAAGCTGTTGAATGTGCGTGCTCTCGGCTTTTACGAACCTTTTCTGATTTTATTGGCCATTCCAGCTCGAGAACCACATTCTTCAGCAGATCTCGACTATGCATCATTCCAAGTTGCTATTCTGTGTTTCGCCCCAGTTCACAATACTGACTTTGTCGACAACAGATTCCAAATCTATCCTCTCCAAGCACTCAAATTTCTCCCATCTCTAGATTTTAACAACGACGTTTATACTTGCGCAGAATCACAAATCGCCCTTCCTACGCTTTGGCTCTCCATCAACCACTCTTCTTTTTCTGTTCGCGTATCCAACGATCCTAGGGATGAAGAAGAAGATGCGGTCGACGAAAGACTTTTGGAATGGCATGTCGAAGATGTCGAGAAGGTCGAGGTGTCAAAAGAGGCTGAGGAGGATCGACTGAACGTCACTTTCTGCTTGCGACATAGGCCACGACTTGACGATCACGTTATGGAGTACGAGGACGCAGATAATCTGACACTGATTCGTCCAAACAGACCGTGGTAC
>MU271210.1:3315-38077 GCA_021432655.1 Atractiella rhizophila | reverse complement strand
TGAGATATCTGAGTGTTGCTTGCCCTCGAAATACTGGCGACCGTATGTACTGACGAGTGGGAAGGTAAAGAGGAGAAATGAGCCCTAAAACTCGTTCTAGACAGTCAAATAAAGGGAAAGGATGTGTACCGTGAGAATCATATTATACGACATGACCCAACCTACTTCCTTCAAACCTAAGCCCATACGACTCTAAACCAAATTCGGCGTGTTTCTGAGGTTGTGATGAACAGACCTACCATGATACTGAGGCCCAGGAGCGCCACACTGAAGTTCAGAATATCAGCGAGGAAGCATCCAATCGCGCAACAGAAAACGCGATAGTCCTTGTGGATTTTGCCAGATCGCTCGTTTTCCACGTCCTGTGGCAGAAGGCTCTTAAAATTCTCAAGCATGTTGGACAGCTTAAACTTCTTTGCTACGATGGTATTCGTACATTTTGGCGCTGGATTAGACTCTCGATTTTCAGGATGGAATGCTGACATCGCTGGTCTTCTACACGACGACAGAGACTCGGGAACGAAGACCAATGTCAGAACGAAGGTGCTGAGGAGCCCGAAGAAGCTGAAGAAGCTGATCCAAAAAGGTGCCGTCAGTTTGCTGCGCCATATGGTCAGTTTCCAGTCAACTCGAATGGCGCTGTGCTTGCCCAGTCTTGGAGCTGGACCAACCTCCCAAAGTAGATGATGCTGCGAGAGCCAGACGAGTTACCCCCATGGCGAAGGCGAAGTAGCTAGAACGGGAGGCAAGGTTGACGGCGTCAATAATATAATTGTAAATGGCGAGTGTGAACAGTTGATCAGAAAAGAGGCCATTCATCAAGCAAGCGGCCATTAAGAACGCAAAAGGCATCATTCCAGACGTCCAGACTAGTAGCAAATCAAATTCCACCTGAAGAACAAGAAGTAGTACTTACTGGCAGCGATGTAGAGGAGAGGAGCAGAAGAGTAAGCCAAAAGTGAAAGTAAAATCACTCGCTTTCGACCTATAGAGTGTTTGAGCGACTCAATTTAAGTTGAGTTGGCGGTACATACCCCATATTTGTACCAACTGGCTTAAGAAGGTGAGCGAGAGCAATGCGCAAATCGATGTGGCAGTGTCGATCCAAACAGCCAGAGATGCTGCCAATTGTTGGACTTCCAAAGTTTTACAAGCCCCCGGCTGCTCCTACTTGTCAACTGTCTATCGCTGAGACGAATGAGGCGAAAAGTACGCACTAACGTAGTACCAGGATCTTGAGAAATAGGCAGGCTGTTAGAGATGGTAAAGTTATGGTCATCATCTGGGTGCTTAAGAAAATATTTGCAGGCAAGGAACCGATAAAGTAAGGGAAATATAGAGACAGGAAGACCTGAAAGCAGCACACTCATGAACAACACTGCAATGGCATGATAAGGAGTGGGAGTCGATAGCTTCTCTTGGATCGCGAGGAAGCGTGTTGAAATACTCATTTTCCTGAAGGAAGTGTCAAAATACCCCACCTAACTATTCCTTTGAACAACTCTTGCTGTCAAAGCCGGTCAAATAGTCAATTAAAGGGTTTTATATCATTATACCTTTTTTGCTCGGCTAAGACTTATGTGAGAGTCATGACCTACCACACAACCCTGTCTACTGATTTCCTTTGCACGCGTTCAAAGCTCTTCAGACAAGTTGCTCCTGATGGCGGCTACAACAAGTTACAACAAGTAGAATTTTTATGAGTTGGGAGGCCGGAAAGCTCAAAATGGCATCAAACTGACACTTTGACGCCTCAATGTGGCTTTTTCCTTTCGTTCAGCAATGCCTTATTTTGCTTTATCCCTATAATGAAGGTTGTAGATGTGCTTCTTGTAGAGGAAAGCTTCAGGTTATTTTACCTGTCCAAAGGATCAAAACCCGCAGGTTACCGGTAGACATCCCTAGTTGCGTTGCAATAAGACGGAGGAATAATGAACCTCTCAGATGACGTGAGAGCATAACCTATCCTCAGCAAGATGTTGAGCAGTATTTTAAACTGAATGCTACAGGGCTATGTTTGGAGGAGATGATCGTCGAAGTGGGTCTGCCTGAAAGCCGAACACGATGTAATTTGGTGTACCTTCCTGCACCGGAGGCGAACAGGGTCGAATGCAACAGGAAACTACTCTATCCACTGCATGTCATCATGATCCGTTTGATACTGCACACTACAAGCTAATGGGCGTAGCATCGCCATGATAACAGAAGGAATGCAGTCTGGTTTGTCCGTAAATATCAATTTATCTGCTTCGCGGCGCCTTTGGAAGAATTGTAATGACCGCCGCAAGAAGATACATGGCTCCGCACAATACCCAGGGAACCCATGTCAACTTTGCGACCGTCAGGGCGTAGACTCCACCGAATATCGTGGGGGAAACTGTGAAGGCGATCGATCGCAGCATCGTCACCGCACTCAGAAGTTTGTCTACTTCGTCTTTCAGATTCTGTGAGCACATGAAAGAAATACGAACCAGGGAACTCCACTAGTTGTGTCATGTAGCTGGTTTAACTAATAAATGCTGAATACAGACGTAGGTAACGGTACTTGCCTGGTAATTGCGGCGTTGCTGCCGCTAGAGAGGGAGCCGAGTGCTTGTGCTGTAAGAATGCCTGGCCAATTGAAGCAGAAAGCCAGGATGAAAAAATCCCCAGCGTGGAAGATATATGAAACCCAGGCGACTACTCTGTCGAATTCAGATGCTTTCGGCTGATATTGTAACAGTTCGCCATTGTCCAGTATAACGTCGTCGTCTGCCGCTGAAGCTTCCTCAGTGATCAACGGAGTTTGTTCCGTAGGAGGGTGTCGCATTGATGGTTTCACGCCGTCAAAATATTGGTGACCGTATCTGCTGATGAGCGGGAAGGCAAAGAGAAGAAATGAACCCTGAAATATGTTTCAGGCATGCCAAATAGAGAAGGAGTGGAGACTTGCCGTGAGAGCCATATTGTAGGACAATACCCACCCTACTTCCTTCGGACTCAGTTTCATGCGAGCCTAAATCCAGATTGAGTGTCTCGTGAAGTTGTGAAGTTGAGACCCACCGTGACGCTGAGTAGAAGGAGGGTTCCGCTGAAGTTCAGAAGATCGGTGAGGCAGCATCCGATCGCACAGCAGAAAACGCGATAATCCTTCTCTGTGACGCCTGTTCGCTCGTTTTCCACCGTTTGCGGCAGAAGGCTCTTGAGATTTTCAACCATGTTGAACAGCCTTAATATCTTCGAAAGAGTGTTATACGTCGATTTTGTAGCAGGATCGGACTCTCGATTTTCAGGATAGAGCGCTGACATTGCTGCTCTTCTCTCAGGTGTCAGAGATTCTGGAAGGAAAATGAGCGTGAGAACGAAGGTGATAAGTAGGCCAAAGGCGCTGATCCAAAATGGAGTCTTCATTTTACTGCGCCATAGATCAGCGTTCCGTCGACTTGAGCGGCGCTGTGCTTACCCAGTCTTGGAGCTGGACCAGCCTCCCAAGGTGGACGATGCGGCGAGAGCAACACGGGCAACCCCGCTGGCGAAGGCAAAGTAGCCAGCTCGTGAGGAAGCTTCAACAGTGTCGATTATATAATTTTGGAGAGCAAGCAAGAAAAGTTGTCCAGAGAAAAGGCCATCCAGCAAGCTAGCAGAAACCACGAACGCAAAACCAATTCTTCCTGACATCCATACTAGTAATGGGATCAAAATTTAGTATGAAGTGATAGGACGTATATTATACTCACTGGCAGCGATGTAAAGGAGAGGAGTAAACGAATATGCCAAAAGTGAAAGTAAAATCACTCGCTTTCGACCTGTAGTGGTACGTTAGACAACTCAGTTTACATTCTCGAGTGAGGTTCCTTACCCCACACTTTCACCAAGTGGCTGAAGAAGGTGACAGAGAGGATGGTGCAAATCGACGTTACAGTATCGATCCCAGCAGCTAGGGATGCTGTTAATCGTTCCACTTCCACAATCTCACAAACGATAGGCTGCTCTTACTCGTCAACTATCTATCACTGTTACAAATCAAATTTCATACTAAGTTGTTACCGGGATCGTGAGAAATAGGTAAGTTCATCGTAAAGTCCTGGTCGTCGACCTCTGGGCGCGTACGAAAGTAATATTTGCATGCAAGGAACCGATACAGGATAGGGAATATGGGAAGAGGAAGACTTGCAAGCAGCACACTCAGGAATAACACCGCAATGACGTGATACGGAGTGGGAGTCGATATTGTTCGTCGAATCGCAAGAAAACGCATTGTGCTGCTCATTTGCCCGGATAAAACTTCGAAATACCTTGGCTGATCATTTTTTGGGCAGCCTTTATCTCTCGGGAGACGATATATGAGTCATGACATAAATTTGTAAAGTAGGAGGTATTGGCTGGAAGGCGACTGCGTATCACATGGATTGATTCCGACGAGGAACGAGCAAGTTGGACATTTCAGAAACATCATGATTCGCGATGCCGCGATAAATTAATGGCAGAGCCGACCTCAGATCGCGATGCAAGGCATGTGCTGAGCCATGTTCAAGAAGACTTCAAGTAGTAAGGGTATAAAGAGAATGCTGCACATCAACTTTGTAGACTGCAGATTAATGGTGATATGTTCTTGCAAGGGACAACAGTGGTCTACTCTGTTTGCATGACGGCCGCACAGGTGGTCTTCCATGACGGCTTTGCTTCTGTATTGGGACTCTGCTATGTTAGAGTTGGATATCTTGGAACGAGGTCGCACACCTCTGTTGACATCAATGACCAATGGACAAGGATAAACTAATTTTGTCTTATGTTAGTGTTTAAAGGAAGCCCAGCCTCCGACGCTAAGAATACAGTTTCCTTCTGGGTTTTGGATCAGTACAGTTTCAAAGGTCTTGAATGCGAATATGTGCATAAAAAGCCCTAATTGATGATTCTCCTTCGCTCAAAATCAGGCCTCGATCTTTAGAGAATACAAAACGGTTGAATTTGCAGATAGCTTTGTGAACTGCCTTGCATTTCGACATCCTCGCTACTTACACCAAGCTGCGGTAACAACTCGTAAATGTGGGATATTAGTTGTTTATATCTCAAAAGCAGAAAGGAGTTCTGCGTACGGCAGCAGGCAAGGAGAGGTAAAGTAGAACTTGCGAGAACCAAAAGAATGCAGAAGAATTGTTCAGACTAGAACGCATCTTCTCCGTTCTCAGATCCACGGAGGGCATTGACAATTGAGACAGCGCCTATATGGGCACATCTATTGAGGCTGAAATACTGCTGAGAAATACTATGTCTGCGACTACTACAAAGCCTCAGTCGCTAGTCCCATCTGTCCCAATATTTCAATGCAAGCTGCCGCTCACCTAAAAATGCACAATAAAATATTACTCTCTCAATTTCTGAAACCCTCTATCTTGATGAAAGCACTCTATCCTTCTAGCGTTTTGGTTCTCGCAAACAGGTTCTGTGGTATAGTCGTGGTTTCTCAGGGTTTCTGAAGTTGGAAATGACGTTCGTGGTTTCAGCTGGCAAATTTTGACGACCAAGACGACTGACAACTCCTCCCCTTGAGGAAACCATGAAACTCCTCGCTGTGCCCCTTACCAAACCCTCAAACATCCACTTGATATACTACCTCTGTGTGCCGAACCTCAGTTCAACCGTTTCCACCTCTGCATCCCAGCAGCCATTCTACCAACGACAATTCCAGCGCACTACCAATTTCGTAGCTACCCAATGGACCGCGCTGGGGAAGGCACAGACAGGGACATGGAAACATAAAACGTATGTGCGTAGTTTCCCTCGTCTTTCACGGGCGCGGAACGGGGACTGAGATGATCGGGATGGGTGGTAGATGACAGGAGAAAGGTTCATGCAACGCATCGAGTTTGAGGAATGGGCTTTGAAGGCTATTGATCCTGCTCTTGCGCCGAAGATTTGGAAGCGGCGGCCGAAGGAGGGAGAGGCGGTTGAAGGACCTGAGGTGCGAGTCTTTCATTTGGCTTCGTTGCCTGTAACCGCAAGTTGACTGGGCGCTTTCTTTAAAGGTACCTCTGCTGTTCCCTCCATCATTGATGGATGGCGGGGAGATAGTTAAGGGGCTCAAAGCGCAAGTGGAGGCAAGACGTCCATTTCACAAGCGAAAGATGTGGATATGCCTTGCGTCAGTCTTTCCTCTGTTTTCACCTTATTTTCCTCTTTGATGATCATTGTTATTGATGCGAGACAATAGACTCACACCTTTGACTGTACCCGTTGGCATCTTACCCCTCGTACCGAACCTCCCATTTGTTTACCTCGCCTGGAGGGCATGGTCACATTGGCGAGGTGTGTCCCGTCTTCCACTTTTCCGCCTTTATGTCAGGAGATTTAGCTAATGAGTTACAATGAACAGCAATGAAAGCCTCTGACTATCTCTCCTCCGTAATAAATAAGCACCAGCTCCTGCCCACACCGTCACGAACACTGGACGACATCCTTTTGACGCCATCCCCATCACCTTCTTCACCCACTTCTCCACCATCACCTCCTCCCACTCCTTCCACCTCCGCCCCTCCTTCACCTGAGTCCTTCGCCTCAGCATATCCCGCAAAGCCGCAATTCCTGCTCGACCGCACAAAAATCAAACTGCTCGTCAAGTCTTTCAACTTGAACGAAGGCGAGATCTCGAATCTGAATAGGGCGATGGACCAGGCAGAGGCACGGCTGGCGGATAAAGAGGAGACGGAGAAGCAGAAGGAGAAGCAGGGGAGCGTGACTGAGAAACAGCCGAGTGAGAGTGAGAAGGAGAAAGCTGCGGTGGGAGAGAAGCGATAGGATAGTGTGGGAATAGATTGGATGGGAGGCGTACATAGATGTTTGGGATGATGTATTATTCTATCGACGTTGTTAATTGGGCATGCCTCCACTCACTCAGGTTTTACGCTGCTCTAATAGCTGTTTAGCATCTTCGCAAGCGATTAGTTTAATCAGTCGTAACAAACGGAAAGGTTGATGGCGTGTTACCAGGGAGTGAGCGCGTTGGCATACATATTTGCATGGATTGGGAGTCGAGAGATAGTTATTACTGCTAGGTCCAACTTTGCTTCCTGCCAAAGCGCGAGTCTTCCGGATGTTGTACTGGAATGCCAGGATTTGGCAGCTCAAATTTTATTTTCACCTTCCCTTTACAACATCTGTGTCTCTGAGAGCTCTGATCACAACTTCAAAGTGGTATTATTGAGCATTACATCTCTCACTCAACTGGAATAAACGGTTGAACATCGATCTTACCTGCACGGTGTTTGTGGTTACAATTTTATCGGGATGGGCAAATCAGCCAAGTTCAAGAAGGTGCGTTCATTCTCGACGCGATTGTGTGAGGGTATGAACATTCAACGCACTATCAGCGACCCACGAAAGCAGAAAAAATGGGAATAAAAGCCCCATCCATTTCCCGTCCTTTCGTTCCCAAATCCGAACGTCCCGAAACAGCTGTTGCTTCTGCCTCGTCTGCTCCAGGTCCCATCGCGAGTACCTCTGTCTCTGTTGGGGACACACTTGAGGACGATTTCGCTATGGACGATATGGCTCCCATGGCGGAGGAAACGGGGGTGGAGGAGGAGGAAGTTGGAGAGCCGGTGGATGAGGCAAAGGTGAAGAGGAGCATTAAGGATAAGATTTTGTTGGAGAAGATGAAGGATGAGATCGAGAAGGAGCGGGGGAAGAGGAAGGTGAAGAAGGGAGGGAGTGGGAAGCTGAAGGGAAAGAAGTTGAGGAGCGAAGGTGCTGAAGGAGGGAAGGAGAGGGATTATGTCGATCTTTGGGAGGGGAAGAAGAAGACGAGAAAGTTGGGCAAGTTTGCTTGATACTCAATTCGCATCGTCTGTTTCAATCAAGGTCTGTCTACTCTTTTCCCCTCTTTTCTGTACTCACCATCATTTCTTCAGGCGTGACCACCTTCAGCAAGTCGGGTCCGCCATTGAAAGAGGTAGATTTGTGAAGCGAGGCAGATCAGGAAACCTTCCACCTGTCTGGGGTTCGAGAATTCAAGCAGGGACGGCCGATCAAGAATCTTACGGCGCAAACAGACGTTGTTCAATTTGGTGCAAATCGTCAGTTCAATCACCCTCGCCGAGCGTCCTCCCAAAGTTCTCATGGACTCTGGAAGAAGTTCTCTCAGGTTCTCTGATTGCGAGTTAATGGTTGGATAATGGGCTTCTCGTAATAATCATCTTGAATTTAAGAGCTTTCCAGTCCTCCAAAATGCACCTCTAAATCCACTCTCAACGACTCAATCAATGTTGGAAACTCTATCACAACCCCCGAGAGAACTGTCAAAGCGCACCCAATACGGTGGATGTTGCAGGAACTGAGATGGACGGCGATTGAGCCCAGATCTGTCTGGATCTGTGAACATCCAGTGAGATCTGTGAGAAACAAAAGAATGGGAGGACGCAAAGCCGAACCCAATCTGAGAATGACTGAGTTGGATCGACAAGGCGCGAGGGTGCGGAGGAAAGCGCAAACTTTCCAACAGAAATCCAAGTCTCAAGAACCACCATCCCATCTGGTTCCTCCACATCACATTCCTAAAAAAACCCTGTTACCACTTAATTCGACCTCAGATGGGTCGTGGACGACGTTGATGAAGTATTACGACCTCTCTAGGTGTCGGCACCACTGTTTTTGAATTTGCTGGAATTGCGGAGTGCCACAGAGGATCGAAGTGAGTTTCTCTCCTGCATTTTGAATGGGTTCGACGAATAAATGGAATTGGTCTCTTCCATCCTCGTGTTGTTCCTCGTGGGGGTTATAATCCACTCACCCTTGCTTGTCGGCCGATTCAGGTTACGATTGATCCTTTACGGCTTTGTATATTCTTCTTCTGTCAGTGCCCATCTCGTAGTATTTATACCCCTGCTCTTTCTGAATTCCAAATCCTTTCGCGACGCCTAGCACCACTCCATTTACGCTCGATCACGAATTCAAGAATGTCCTCCTCCCCTCCTTCAACCTCTAAAACCCTTCTCTCCCCTCCAATCACGCACTCAGCTCTTGCAGTCGAGAATTCACTAACCCTCGAGCCGGAAGCTATCGTCCCATTCTCCGCCAATGTTACCTCGCCCATCATTTCCTCGTCCGCACTACCGCCTGCGCCAGAACGCAAACGAAGCACGGTCAGGCGTTCCCTTGATGTGCATTCGGCGACACCGTCTCACGGATTGGCTCCGACGGCGGTTTCTATAACTCGTTCCGACAGTCGAGCTTCCCGCCAGCCTAAGGATCGACCAAGGGAAAAGCGAGAGAAAGGGAAGCTTGACCTGAAGAAACTCGATGCAGCTGATCCACTCCAAGTCATGCTGGGCGGTGGCCCGCCGAAGAAGAAGGAGAGTGAACGCGATAGGGCGAGGCAGGGTTCGCAGAATGGGACGGCTAAGGGTTCGACGGCGGCTGAAGGCGGAGGAGGCGGAGGCGGAGGTTTTTTTGGAATTGGGAAGAGGATGATGGGAATCGGGACGGGAATTAGTTCCGGAAGCAGTGCTAGCGGTAGTGGTGGAGCGGTTCGAAGTCAAGGCTCAAGCTTGGAAGGCACCTCCTCGAGGGAGGAGCAAGACCAATTGCGATCCAAGAGCTCAAACAGTTCAAAGGAGTCCAAGGCGTCTTCCAATCGTTCTTCTAAGTATTCGTTGGATCAAGATTCCGACAGGAAAGGAAAAGGTAAGGAGAAAGCGCAGGATGCTTCAAGCGGTGAGAAGAAGAATCGCAATGTGGAAGATGTCCTCGAAGAAGCCCGAATACTCAATCCCCGTCCAAAGTCAAAAGTCACCCCCAAAGACCACCTTGCTTCAGTATCATCTGGCTCCAAGTCATCCGCTTCCATCCAATCTGCGTCATCAGGATTCCCTCACAGTTCCTCCCACTCTTCCCATCAACCCTCTTCTTCATCGAAAACGAAAACAAGACTGGCGGTCTCAACTATTGAAGCCTCGTGGGAATGGGGACCACCGCCAAAGAAAAAGCTTGAGCCTCCGCAACTGCGCAGGCGACGGGTGTCTTCCCTTTCTTCTATCCACGATCTGCCTGCTTTAACAGAATCTGAGAAAGCTGCAGATAGAATCCTTAATGAGATTCTCTCATCGACCCCGGCTGCCAGTCCTTCCATTCCTTCTCCTGAAGCTGGCTTGGACGGTCATGTTGGCCCATCAGCGAATCTTCCAAATATCCCTGCAATGTTCGAGGAACATAAAGAGGAGATGGAGAAGTTGAAGCAACAGTCGACCTCGAGACAAGAAGGAGAAGCAGGCATTTACTCGTCGAGGCATCAGTCGAAGAAGAGCATAGAGGCGTTTCCATCTGAAGATCCCACCATCGTCAACGTCCCGACTGTCAATCGGTTCTTGGGTGAGTTTGGAAAGAAACGTGGTTCGCTTCTGGGAGAAGAATTGTGAGCCTTTCTTTCCTAGCATCTGAGCACCACCTTATGGAATGTTACAGGCACTCAGAGATAGTAACAAAGTACAGCACGACATCAACTTCCTTGTTCAAACCTTCAGTCCTCAAGCAGAAATCCAAGCTATGGCGCCAGCGATTTCTATCTCTCACTCGCGTATCACTTTCCAGCTCTGCTCCAGTCCCTCCACGAGAAAGCCCGACGGCAGTGGCTACGAGTTCGTCTCACCCTATCCACTCCGCTTCTACTCCGGTGCTTCAACACACCTTGTACCATCTCCACGTCTTCAAGTCGAATGAACCCTCCGCAGAGGAGCAAGAACGGCTACAGCTCACGAACCATTCGATCATCTGTGTGACAGATGATTACCCTGGCCACAATGCCGAAGGAGCTAGGAAACTCTTTGTCATGCAGGTCTCAGGTCTCGCTTATCACAAGCTCTCGAACGGGCTGCCCACTGCTCCAGCCGAGTTCAGCGTGACTGGCATGTATGGATCTGCCGACGAAGCTAGCAAAGTTGTCAGGAAGATGGAGGACTGGTTTATCGAGTTGGAGAACTCAGAGCAGTTGAAGGGATGGATGAAATGGCTAAAGGGTGTAGTTGGCGAGATGAATGCGTCCAATGCGGACGCGGCTCGAACGAGGAGCTTGTCTCCAGACAGCGCAATAACACCTGTGCCTACTCCTGCTCTAGCGAGAGGTCCCAGTCGACCCTCTACCACGGATGGAGTAGCTTTGGCGCGTGGACGTAGTAAGTGATAATTTGGTTCTATGACACGAAGAGGCTGACTGTTTGAGCAGGTCTTGGACGATCCAATACGACTGGCAGGTTCCCTTTTGGACGTGGTGGAAGCTTTAGCGAAAGCATGAGATCCTCATCGCCTTATATCAAGGATTCGAGCCTGACAGAATCAATCGAGACGCATCCATCGGATACCGAAGAGCTCAGAGAAGACTTTTCCAATCCCAGGAACTCAGCGCACATCGATGACGTCCGATCAGCTTCTCCATTCTCCCTGAACACAACTGAATTGTCATTCTCTCAAGAGCCTCAACTGGCTCACTCGCGCAGTCGCAGCCCTCCGACATCGCCGAGAGAGCTTTACAACGGAGCTGCCCTGCTTGATCTAGCACCTTCTCCTTCGCTCGAGAGCTCACGCGCTTCTAGCCAGATTACGACGCTGAGTATAGCATCAAAAAGGATGTCCGTCGCGTCGACCGCCTCGGGAAGTTCGATCCATACGCATGCTAGCAAGAATATTAATGCTCCAAAGTCCGCTGCCCGTGCACGACTTCCGCCGATGCTCCCTCCTCCTGGTTCACCCCTCCCTCCCATCCCAAAACATCTCTCTTCCCCCGATGCAGAACGTCCGCCAGCTGTTCGATCACGAGCTTATTCCCTTGGTAGTCGCTCTCCAAAACCTTCCTCATCCATGGACAATCCCTCGGCGGACAAGATACCAACGTCACATCAGCCTCCTTCGGGTTGAAAGAGGTTGGTGGCATCGGCATCGGCGAGCGGAACACGAAACCCATGACGATGGGATCAGCGATGCATGTGCTGAGTTTCAGCTTGATTTATGAGACACCACTTGCTAACACTGTTTATAATTGGTCTATTAACGCTTCTAACTTGAATACAAAATGGCTTCACATTCGGCTTTCGCTTTCCAGGATGGGCTTGTTTATTGGGCAGATCGTGATTGTGGTTTTATACACTTCTTTATCCTGCTTCCAGTTCAATTACTTGGACTTGTTGGCGGCCTGTCTCCTTGTCCAATCGAACGAGTTCGTCTGCATCTTCAGTCCAGAAACGGCCTCCCATCATCTATTCGCTCATGTTGTCCAACTTTGCTGTACTATTCATAGAATCTGGAATATTCATCGTAATATTGCTCTTACTAGAAGGCGAACAACTCTTGAGAACTTCTTTGTAGGATTACTTGTTCGTTCTGCCAAAAGGATCCCTCTTCCGCAAGCTCGCAAGATAGCAATTTAAATATTGTACTTGGGTAATGAGCAAGGAATTACTGAGGCTTCTGTCAACGAAAACTTGGTGTGGGCTTCATGTCAGGCTGGCTTTTCGCTCAGCACTGCAAGAGCAGCGGACGCCAGCTTCGGATCTGTCAAGGCTTCGAAAGGAGAGACTGTTTCAAGAACTCCTGCTGGAGAAAGGGAATCCCGAACACTTTCCGTTACTTTCGGAAGACCCACCTTCACCTTTTGCTCACAGGATAGTAATATGGAGCCTAGCAAATAAACAAAAAGCAAAGCTTGTCAAATGGAAAGAAGACAAATTGAGCGTAAAGAGGTAAGCTTGAATGTGACGTTACTGTCACAGTACTTTGCTCTCTTCCACATTCAGTTTCACAACAGTACGGCAACGATGAAAGTCCTTACTCGGAATGGAGAATTCATCTTTTCAAAAAACTACTGAGCCAGCCTTGACCCGTACCTAAACACAGAAATGGCACTGAGAGCCTTATGCCATTCATTCGTCAGTTCTCTCTCCACTTTCGAGAGATGGGACGTACAGTCACTAAACCAGCGGGCATGATTTTCTTGCTGTTCAAGAAACGGCGACCGAAGAAAACGAGAAGGAAGACAGAGATACCTGTTTACAGAAGAAAGAGTGTGATTTCATCAGCAGCTTGACGACGTGAAGCTGAGGCCGGGAAGTACTGAAGGGGAGAGAATGGTCTCGGAAGACGGACCAAGTATTACATCCACCTGCTTATTGTTCCTGACAGCTCTGACAGTCCCATAAGAAATGATAGCACCACTTGCGAGGCCGGCGACGAGGGAAGGAAGGGAGGACGTGGTGGAAGCTTTAGCGAAAGCATGAGATCCTCATCGCCTTATATCAAGGATTCGAGCCTGACAGAATCAATCGAGACGCATCCATCGGATACCGAAGAGCTCAGAGAAGACTTTTCCAATCCCAGGAACTCAGCGCACATCGATGACGTCCGATCAGCTTCTCCATTCTCCCTGAACACAACTGAATTGTCATTCTCTCAAGAGCCTCAACTGGCTCACTCGCGCAGTCGCAGCCCTCCGACATCGCCGAGAGAGCTTTACAACGGAGCTGCCCTGCTTGATCTAGCACCTTCTCCTTCGCTCGAGAGCTCACGCGCTTCTAGCCAGATTACGACGCTGAGTATAGCATCAAAAAGGATGTCCGTCGCGTCGACCGCCTCGGGAAGTTCGATCCATACGCATGCTAGCAAGAATATTAATGCTCCAAAGTCCGCTGCCCGTGCACGACTTCCGCCGATGCTCCCTCCTCCTGGTTCACCCCTCCCTCCCATCCCAAAACATCTCTCTTCCCCCGATGCAGAACGTCCGCCAGCTGTTCGATCACGAGCTTATTCCCTTGGTAGTCGCTCTCCAAAACCTTCCTCATCCATGGACAATCCCTCGGCGGACAAGATACCAACGTCACATCAGCCTCCTTCGGGTTGAAAGAGGTTGGTGGCATCGGCATCGGCGAGCGGAACACGAAACCCATGACGATGGGATCAGCGATGCATGTGCTGAGTTTCAGCTTGATTTATGAGACACCACTTGCTAACACTGTTTATAATTGGTCTATTAACGCTTCTAACTTGAATACAAAATGGCTTCACATTCGGCTTTCGCTTTCCAGGATGGGCTTGTTTATTGGGCAGATCGTGATTGTGGTTTTATACACTTCTTTATCCTGCTTCCAGTCCAATTACTTGGACTTGTTGGCGGCCTGTCTCCTTGTCCAATCGAACGAGTTCGTCTGCATCTTCAGTCCAGAAACGGCCTCCCATCATCTATTCGCTCATGTTGTCCAACTTTGCTGTACTATTCATAGAATCTGGAATATTCATCGTAATATTGCTCTTACTAGAAGGCGAACAACTCTTGAGAACTTCTTTGTAGGATTACATGTTCTAGGACTATTTGTCCTTTCTGGCTGAAGGATCCCTCCAAAAGGAAACCTCACGCCTTAGCCGCCTTCCGCAAGCTAAGCTCGAAAGATAGGATCTCGAGGTCAAAGAGATAGAGCAGCAATCCAAATATCGTACTTGAGCCATGAGCAAGGAATTACCAGGGCTTCTGCAACGAAAACTTGGTGGGCTTCATGTCAAGCTGGCTTTTCGCTCAGCACTGCAAGAGCAACGAACGCCGAGTTCAGATCTGTGAAGACATCGAAAGAAGTGGGGGTCTGAAGAACTCCTGCTAAAGACAGAGAATCCCGAAGACGTTCCGTTGTTTTCAAAAGACCCAACGTCACCGTCTGCTCACAGGATGGTAATATGGAGCCTAGCAAATAAACAAAAAGCAAAGCTTGTCAAATGGAAAGAAGACAAATTGAGCGTAAAGAGGTAAGCTTGGATGTGACGCTACTGTCACAGTACTTTGCTCTCTTCCACATTCAGTTCCACAACAGTACGGCAACGATGAAAGTCCTTACTCGGAATGGAGAATTCATCTTTTCAATAAACTACTGAGCCAGCCTTGACCCGTACCTAAACACAGAAATGGCACTGAGAGCCTTATGCCATAAATTCGTCAGATTTCCCTCCATTGTATTGTGGAGACATGGGACGTACAGTCACTAAACCAGCAGGCATGATTTTCTTGCTGTTCAAGAAACGGCGACCGAAGAACACAAGGAGGAAGACAGAGATACCTGTTTACAGAAGAAAGAGTTTGATTTCATCAGCAGCTTGACGACGTGAAGTGGAGGCCGGGAACGTCTACTGAAGCTAATTGAGGAGAGAGAATGGTTTAGGAAGACGGACCAAGTATTACATCGACCTGCTTATTGTTCCTGACAGCTCTGACAGTCCCATAAGAAATGATAGCACCACTTGCGAGGCCGGCGACGAGGGAAGGAAGAGAGGATGCCTTCAGGAAACCTATGAGACCGCCGACGGCCACCAAGCTCGCGTATGTGAGGCCGAAGGGGTCTTGGGAGAGCTCTTGGAACGACATTCGCTGCTTTTCAAGTCAATTCTTCAGCAATTTTGAGAGGACCTCGTCGCTGACAGTGGTGTTAATCTTGAGGAGAGTCTGTAGTTTGGCTACACTACGATCGCCTTGGACAAATTTGCTTCCAAGTTGTCTTTTGTCGAACGAGCTGCCCAGGCTATCTTCCAGCTTATCTTGCAGGACCTGCCGCTTTACACCGCAAGAAGTGAATGATAAATGGCTCAATTCGTCGGTCTCCGCGTCTCCGTCGGCCTCCACAACTCTGAGACGCTCGTCGGCACACTTTCGTCGATCGATGCTGTCAGTGGGACTGTGCGCCTTGCGTTGAGCGGGCAGGGCGGTGGGAAGGAGAGGGTGATCAAGAGAGAAGAGATGAAGGGTCTGAACGTGCTCGATAATGCCGGCGGAAGTGGGAATGGGAATGCAGGTCCAGTCACGGCGGCTAGTGTCGGTTTGAGCCCTTCGAATACTCAGCAGGGCTTACAGACATCTCCTCGACCGGTATGCATTTGTTCCTTTGTATTACGGGGAGTATGTGAAACAATGATCTTAATTGACCGTATTGGTACTGTGGTTTAGGCACAACACCTTACTCCATCTCCCTCTCCTCCTCCAACCATTCCACCTCCTCAACCTCAACCTCTAGTTCCAGCTCCGCCAGATAAAGAACGGGACAAAGAGAAGCGAGCGAAGAGAAAAGGAAGGAGGGGAGGTGGCGGTGGGAGAGAAGAGCCAGGTAGTGAGGAGGCGGACGAAAGCACGAGACCGTTTGAGAGCGATGGATGGGAAGACGGAGTGGCTGCGTTGGGAGGGGCTAAGGAGAAGAGAAAGGTGCGTTGTTTACTATTTTTCCTGCCAAAAGAAAGCATTTTTAGAGAATTTGATTAAGTTAACTTGTATTTCTCCTTTCTTCTGTCCATTCTTGGCCCTCTTTCACGAATTAAGCTGGGTAGACGCTGATATGTATTTGCAGGTTCAGCCACAACAAACCTACGCGAGTCATCCGCGTTGGTGTTCCCTCCTAATTTTGTTTATTTTGATAACTGCTACTCAGGCTCTAATCGAAGAGATCGTCGTGATCAACGCTTACCAGCGGGTACACAAGCTTGGAAAAACGAAGATGTTTCAAACGGTTATGCCGAGGACTTTGATTTCGAGAGCGGATTAAAGTCGTTTGACAAGAAAAAGGTTCGCTGCTTCATTCGGATCTTGAGAAAACAGACGAATGATAGGATCACAGGTGTATGAACAGATTAGGAACCATGATGGTCCTCTCCCCTCCACCTCCTATCACCAACACATCTCTCGCAGCCTAGCGCACAACGAAAACGTCCTGGACTCATCCGCCTCGTCCGTCGGCCTTTCCCGCGGATTAGGGATGGATGTCGCCTCATCCCTTTCTGACCATTCTTCCTCAACCAATAGTCAGCAAGCCCGTAACCGTTTCCCATCTCCCACGCCGTCCCCACCACAGACTGAGACGGATACGGATCGCGGTCTGAGTACAGAGGATGAAAGGGAAAGGGTGACTGTAGTAAGTAAGGATGGAAAGCCAGTGGTTTGCGTGGAAGTCGAAACTGGAGAGTGGCTTGGAATCCTCGAAGTTTCGGAGGTCGATTACGGGTTGGAAGAAGGGATGAGGATTGAGAATGGTGGACGAGGGATAGCGACGATCGTTTACAACGTCCTCTTCCCTACGACCGCTAGTCCGGTCATCGTCCTCCTCTGTGGTTCCGCGACTAGTGATAAAGGATATCCGAACCCTTATAAGACTGCAACGGCACTCAGTGCCGGTGCGAGTCTGTGTACGAGGGGCTCGAGGGTTTATGCTTGTCTTGGACCTGGGACGGAGGAGAAACATTTGGGTGCTGTGAAGAGATTCGTTGGCGCCGGTGGGAAGGTGATTGACGCTTTCGATGGTTCGTCTCCTCGCCCTCCTTTGTATAGTCAAATATATTGACCATGGTATTACTGCACGTTTAGACCTTCCAGGTTCTTCAGATCTGATCATCGACTCTATACTGGAAGTTGATTTCTGGACTTCGGACAAACTCAAAGATAAAGGGGCGACTCCAAAACTCAAACAGTCGGCCTCTCCTTCTTCGGGTGGTGCTAGCTCTTTGAGTTCTCAACCTCCAAAGATAACCAAGGCAGATCGATGGTCAGGCGCAGCGGCTAAATGGGCCACCACGGCGGCTAGCAGTGGCAGGGGTGGAAGGATATTGAGCATTGATGTTCCTTCTGGAGTAGATACGAGCGGAAAGGATATCGAAGGTCAGTGATTTTGCTCTATGGAGACCCAATAGCTGTGTGCCTCATGTTTCGCGAAATAGATGTCCATCCTCTTCTCCCGACTAAAATAGTTCCTTCTCTGACCGTGTGTCTGGGATTTGTCAAGTCGGTCTGCAAATCCTCACAAGTATCAGGTGCGCCATTTTCCTCATTGTTTGAGCCCTCCAATGTTTATGAAATGTGATCAGGCGACCTTTTTGTGGTCGATGTCGGTTTTCCCGAATCTATCCTCCAAACCCGCCGCAAAGCTCCCCTGTCCCCTAACATTGCGACTTCGAAACGCAAAGAGAAGGAGCGCAGCGGGTTCGCTTCCATCAGCGGAAACTGGTACATCGCCTGTAAAAGGACTGGAGCTCGTCCCTGATCGAAAAATCTGTTGCGTGGGTTTTGTGGTTGTTTTATGATAACGAAGTGTTTATGTTTGTTATGGGATTTCGGTTGCGTTCTGGTTTGATTCACGCAGTTCACGATGCAGAGTGCAGAGTGCAAGTCTAACTTGAATGGGAAACAATGTCTTTCAATTTGTCGAATCTAACGATTAGCATTTGTCCATAGCTGTGCAATTCTTCTGCTAACCCATAGATCGTGGATCACTTGCAGTGGGTCCCAGTGTCTGTGCAATTCAAATGTAAGCTGAAGTAGGCAAAGGAACTCTCCAACAAGACAGAGGCCTATCAACTTCGCATTGAGGGAGTAGTTCCTGCTTGTAAGTTGCATCTGGGCCAGGTTGCCTTCAAGTAGCCCCAATGGCCCAGTGGTTAAGGCGCCGCTCTTGTACCACATTCGAGCAAAGCGGAGACCGGGTGTTCGACTCACCCTTGGGGCATTTTGCGTTACCTTTTCATGTGATTTCCATTATTCCTGTGACACGTGGCCTTTTTTTTGAGCACCAACGCCGCAGAGGGTCGACTTCGATAAGAAGCAACCGCAGGAGCTCCTCGATTCATTCGCCAACTTCTCTCTAGAAAGAAAGCTCTTAAGATTCACGTAGACCGGTTTAAAAAGCATTATCCTTCCAGCATGCTGGACGAGACAACGCTCACACTCGGGACGGCAGGCATCGTGTCTGCTGTCACTTATGTTTCCATCGTCCTCGTCATTCCAAGGGTTGCCCCGGAATTCAGGAAAAAGGGGCTAAGTGGGAGGGACCTGCTGAAGGAAAGCACGGAGCAAATGTACGTGTACCACTGATCGAAGCGAAGAGAAAGGGTAGTGCCTGCCGGGCAATAGCTCATGAGGATACGTGATTTCCTGCTTGCTCTCAAAGGACGTAGAGCTGTGCCTCCTTCACGAACGTATAAAGCATTTGTACCATACAGATAGTCGATAGATTATCTTGCCAGGCGGGTTTGTGCAGACAGATTACAGTCTGACATGTGCTGTTCCCACTTTGCTCGTTTAATCTCTGTCTTTCTTCACCACCTACCTAGTCCAGGAATTAATCTATGTTGTCTCAGTCCAGAATCGCAAGGAACGACCGCCGCCTCTCTCTACATACTCATTCTCGCTCTATTCGCTCCACTTCCCTTCCTCTCACACTTCTATCCCCTCTCTCCCTCCCCATCATCAGGTCCCTCAGACCTTCAATTCCCTCATCACTCCCTCGCCGTCTATCTCGCCACTCTCCTGTCTCTCTTAGTTGCTACCTTCCTTGGATTCCTGGACGATGTATTCGATATCCGATGGCGGTATAAGGTCCCCATTCCTAGTGAGCTCCTGCTTCCTCGCTGAGTGGTGGGCTGCGTGCTAAGATAGGATGCAACGGATAGTTATCGCCAGTGTTCCGCTTCTGCTCACTTATGCCGCAGAGGGAGGCATTACAGATGTCGTTTTACCAAAGGTTTTGGGACTTAGAAACTTCTTAGGGGTCGAGAAGACTGGAGGGCTATTAAAGCTAGGTGAGATTTCATTTAATTCATTGGACTCATTCAAAGTCAGGCTGCGAACATGATGATATTTTAGCCAAAGAAATTCTAGAGTCAAGCTCTTAGTTTTCACGATGATTATATTTGGCTGCATAAAACATAACTGACCCTTTCGCATCGGATCGAGCTACGGTTTCTTTGAATCTTGATTGCTGAATGGATGATTGACAGGCCCAATTTATTATCTATACATGTCGATGCTGTCGACCTTCTGCACAAATTCCATCAACATTCTCGCAGGCATCAATGGGGTAGAGGTATGTATTTCTGTTCCAATTCCAGCGCAAGCTCTGACTAACGCAAGGTCTCGCAAGCCCTAATCATTTCCGTCTCGCTATCCCTCAACTCATTACTCTTCCTCTCCCCCTCATCTCCAGCGAGCTCACCCCAACAAGTCTCGCGGCACCTGTTCTCGCTCTATTTCAGCCTACCGCTAGCCGCACTCTGTTTGGCCCTCCTCAAGTTCAACGCCTACCCGAGTAGGGTGTTTATAGGCGACAGCTTCTGTTATTTCGTCGGAATGGCTTTCTCCGTCGTCGGTATCCTGGGCCATTTCAGCAAGACGGTCGTCCTCTTCTTCATCCCTCAGGCGTTCAACTTCGTCTATAGCTGTCCGCAGATTTTCGGGATTGTAGAATGCCCACGACATCGTGTGCCTAAGTTCGTTCATCCGCCCTCTACCACCAAATGACCTAACGCTGACAATGGATGCTAGGTATAATCTAAAGACAAAGAAACTCGAGCCGTCTCTCGTGTACTTCTCAAAACCTCCAACGCTGCTCCAAACCTCCACACTGCGTCTCCTTTCCACATTGGGCATGGTGAAACTTCACCTCGACGAACAGTCAGGGAGGATAACGTCTTTCTCCAACCTGACCATCCTCAATCTTCTGCTTGTCTGGTTTGGATCTATGACAGAGAAGCGGCTGAATGAAACAATGATGCTTGTGCAGATCGCTGGGAGTGTTGTTGCTTTCACCATTCGATATGGACTGTCGTGGTTGTTCTATGATGCTAGTACAAGACGTTGATGGCCTTTGAACCTAGTTACTCGTTCAATGTTAATTAGTCAAGGAATTCTGCGTTTTGTATCTTGCGAAATGTCAACTTTTAATCCACAGTCCGCTCATATAGCTCCCGAACTTTCAACGCGCAAGTATGGAGCCGAAAAGGGAAATGTCCATGCCAGAATTGTCGAAAGCTGACCAGACAAAGGGGAGTCCTAGTCACGTGTCATTGCCACCCGCATCTTCGATTGAACGACCATTGAGACGTCGAAGTCAGCCAGCCAGGTCCATAGTCAACGATACCCCCTCCTACTCGCCCATCCCATTAGGTCAGCCTCCCGCATCCCTCCCAGCAAGGACTCCCAGACCCACGCACTTCAAGCAAGAAAGAACGCCAACTGCCAGTGATCCGAGAATGGGATCCACAGCGGAAGACGCGGCAGTCTTGCTCCACGACTTCGTTTCTTCTCTCGACAATTTGCCTTCAGAAGTACGATTCATCCTCGAAGAGATCAAGTACAAAGAAGGAGAGATAGCGAAGCAGAAGACGAAAATCGCACAGAAGGATGGAGCGATGGGAAAGCACTTTCAGACTCTTGGATTGTTGCAGCCCATGCCAGAAAATAAGGAGGCGATCCTCACCCAGAGGATGCAAGATAGCTATAAGCTTTGCGAGAAGCTGCAGGATGAGAAGATCATGCTCGCTAAACGAGGAGTGGATTTGGTGAGCATATCCTCATCTCCTTTCTCTCCCTCTTTGGAGAGGGTGCCAACTCATAAACCTGAGATAGTTGAATCGACACTTGATGAGGCTACACAAAGAACTTTCTAAGATCCCTGGTGCGATGGATGACATGCAAGACGTCGTATTCCTCCCACCTTCTTCAAGCTTGAAGCCTATCCCTTCTGCACTCGGACTGAACAATGCTCCGGCTGCGCCAACAACTGCAGGTACCAACGCAATGGACTGGCAACCAGAGCTTACGAACCGTCAATCAGTAAACAAGAGTGCGTCATCCTCTCGCTCTTCCTACTCCTTCCTGTCACTGTATGCTTATTATGCGGTAGACGCCTCAGCAACCGCACCGCTCCCTTCTCCTCTTCCTGCCTCGACTCCTATCCAACCTCCTGTACAAACACCCAATACCTCCACGCCTGTCCCTCAACCTGCACATCCGATCACCATCCCCCAACTTCCCCCACACACCCAATATCCAGTTCCTTTTGGAAACCCGTCGGAGACAATCCTTCAACCCATTCCGAGCATGCATAACCTCCAACCTGGGCATCCCGCCCATGGGCATGGACATCCCATGATGATCAATCCCATTCTCGCTCCTCAAATCGCGGCTCACCCCATGATGCTGGCTCAAACACAAAGCGTACATCAGTCACTTCCCCAAGTTCCTATCACCCATACACAGGTACCATCTCAGCCTCCAACTCCAGGAATACCGCAGAATATGCAACAGCCGCAACCTCAGACAGCTTCTCAGGTGCCGAGGAAACCAGGAAGGCCCCCACGTACGACTCAGGGCACCATAAGTGGCACAACCACTCCTGTTCATCTCACTACCAGCGCGTCCCTTCCTACCGTACAAAACATGTATCCAATATCTGGAAACGCTATGCTTGGCGGGGTACCAAAGCGAGCGTCGTCAGCCAGTGGAACCCGAGGAGGAGCAGTTGGGGGCGGAGGCAGGAATAGGAGGAGCGATAGGAATGTCGGGAGGACAATGGGCAGTTTAGCGGAGGATAGAGCGCTGAGAGGAAGGGGTAGTGGAAATGGAGTTCTGGGCGAAGATGATGACGAGGATGTGGACGAAGAAGAGGCGGCGGAAGAGGCGGATGATGGCACCTTGTATTGCTCGTGCCAACGCCCTTCATTTGGAGATGTAAGCTTTCCCCTGCTTTCGCTTACGTATGGGAGCCTGCTGTTTACTCTTGACTACAGATGATCGCCTGCGACTATCCCGACTGTCCATTCGAATGGTTTCACCTCACTTGCGTGAACCTAGACCATCCACCTACTGGAGAATGGTTCTGTCCAGATTGCAGAGATAAGGGCAGGACAGGAAGGGAGAGGAGCTCGGAGGAGAGGGACGGCCATTTGGGAGGTCCGGGAGGAAGGAGAGGAAGGGGAACGAGACAAGGAAGGAAGAGATAAGAGCCCCCTTCTTTCACCGATTTCTGGAGAACATAAACCTGTTCCTTATTTTCCTTTCTTCCTTCGTTGAGATTCAGATCTATTTGTACAACTTGATGAACACTCTGCATTTTATGTCAATGTATCTTGCCTGCACAGAAAAAGGATGCCACAACAGTGCCGAACAGAAAAAAATTACAGTTTGTGCCTTCTTTGCTTCATCATGATCTGAGTGAATCTTTGTTGAGGCCGTCCAGAGACGAATCGCTCGGTTCCCATGAAGATCTCGTTCAAGTTTGCTGTGTCCGCTCCGTGTCTGTTGAGTCCATCCTGGATCAATTTCTTTGTTACCACGAGACTTTCTTTCACCAGATCCTGCGTCATCTCTCGGATATATGCCAGGACAGAAGGGATGAAGCGATCTTTTGGGGGGATGCGCGTAAGGAAACCTGCCTGAAGAAGTTCGGCGGCAGTAAGTTTGCGAGAAAGTAGCAACGCTAGGCGTTGTGTCAGCGTCGAGGTTTCGGGAAGGGGAGAGGAATTAACAGGATATGAAAAACAGACCTTCATTTGCTAACCCTATTCCCATTCGACGTGGAAATGTCAAACTCGCCCCTCCCTCTGTCGCCAGTCCCACTCTATATTTCCCAGGATTTTCGTCATACATCCGTCGATGCAGGGGAGATATAATTTACGCACGAAGTGAACGGTGTGAGTAGGAAGAAGTCTTCAGTTGCGTAGAGGAAGTCGAACCATCCTAATATTGAGGCTGCGAGGCCAACAGCAGGACCTTTATGGTGTGCAAATCATGAGCGTGGAGAACCAACGACCGAGACCAAGACGGAAAGGATCAGCTACCATTCAATGCCGCAATAAGGAGCTTTTCGTGCTCCATACACGCTTTGGTAAGCTGCATAGTACCTTGTACCAGCGCCAGTCAATAGGCGACATCCCTGATTGAAGTGAGGAATTGAAGTGAGGAAATGAAGTGAGGAAATGAGCAAAACGGGAAGTAATTGTTCCGCAAGTGCAGGACCACATAGTAGAATGATGAGATGCCCAAGACTCAAATCGCCAAACAAGATTGAGTCCAAGATAAAGCGTAAACGACAGCATAAGAGCCGCATAATTACTCAGAGAGTAGGTGAGCCTTAGGATGCGTAGTCCCACAGGCGGCCCAGCTACTTTCCTATCCTATCGCACAACATGAATCTCAGGGTAAAAGACGAAATGGAAAATCGTTCTACATAATAGGAGGAATCTTCATATCAGCACATGAGATGAGCATAAGTTATGATCGTTTTCACCTTGAGAGAACGGGTGGAATGAAGTCACTCAAGAGTAAGCGGCAAAGGCTAGGTACAGCCACAGCAGCTCATGATTGTCAACAAAAGTCAACATTTGGTGAAGCGGTCATCAAAAGAGGCGAGCTACATACTGGAAGACAGCCTGTTAATCCAGTGCGTTCTGACCTCTTCTCCCTCTCCACTCAGTTCTCCAGCGGCACCGTCAATATCTGCACCACTGCACCAGTATGCCCCTGCGCCGGTAACAACCGTTGCGTAACATTCTTCGAGTGGTAAAGCGGATGTGTATCGGAGGAGAGAGGCGATATGGGTGTAGAGGGGAAGAGGGAGCGCATTGAGCTTAGACGGGATGTTCAATGTGATGATCGCAATACCATTGTCGAGAGAAAACAAAATTCGACCCGGGTCCTTTTCCAGTGACGGTGGAGAGGCTCTGTACAACGTCATGAAGAGATGGTAATTCTTAGAAAAGGCGAATGCCTACATCCTCTCTCATATAGATATAGTCCTTCTAGAAGCTGAAGAAGGTCAACATCCACACCATCACATCTGCTCCCGTTTCTTCTACTGCCCACAAACCTCCTCCAGCGACTCTAGATGCAGAACCCATCTGCTCACTGGCACCTATCAAACTCAAAAGCTAGAACGTTGTGATGATGAAGCTTGAGGTGGATGGGAACGGGAAGGAACTCCATCCATGGCGAGATAGGGTTCGGGCAACATCGAAATGTATTACTGGGATAACTCGAGATAACTATCATCACTCTATAACGTCCGGCGTTCAAAGTTTGCGTGCTAAAGAGGTTCCACAGTAGTCGCACTATCCCTTATTCGATATCGACAATCGGAATCAATTTCAGAATTTCTTAAGCTTCGCTTTGCTAGCCATGGCCATGACAGAACCTATCGACGAAGCCAGGGAAGAATTACAAGAATTGGTCAAGAATTGGTTCATAAAATGGTCGACTCGCAATTTAGACACTTCGAAAGGGTTCAGATGTGATGACGGGGATTACGAAGTGTTCTGGAAGAAGGCTTGGGACCTAATGACTTGGGAACAAAAGTGGGATCTGAGTGAACACGTCCAGAATACGCGGACAACGGCGTGCGTGATTCTGCACATATCGAATGGAGACCTAAGACACTGAAATTGTTGTAGGACAGGGGATGTCAGGCGTGATTTGACCTTTGGACATCTTATGCTTTCTCGCACGAGCCCCGCGCACCTTCAATCTCGCTGCCATCTCGAATGTCTTCCTCAGGAACTCTTGGAGATGATTATGTCTTTTGCGATTCCAGAATGGGATTCCAATACTTTCCAACTGCTTCTTCTGTCTAGAGCATTGCTTCCTGGGGTGAGCACTTATACCAAGTAACCCTCAACGTCTAACCACTGTTCAGGTTCTTCGAGCTCTGTGTCACACGCCGCCACCTCTTCTCATTTGTCGCGACATTCACCGTTTACTCAACTTTCTGGATCGCAATCCATCTCTGGCACCGATGATCCAGCACCTACGATTTGCTATACATGCAGAAGGAGGTCCGGATTGCGGCGAGAGACACGACAGCCCAATGGAAAAGTTGTCATTCATTCGACTACTTCGAACTTGCTCGCACCTCAAGATATTTTCAGTGTTCTCCAATTTTGTCGACTTCCTAGAAGGCGTAGTTTTTGACGCCATGGTGTCTGACCTTTTCGAAAACATACCAGTGGAACATCTCATGATATTTGACAACGGGGCTTACCTTGCCCATGATAGTCTAGAATGCTTCAGTTCTAGCCCACACCTCCGCTCTCTGGACATCTTGCGCCACGATTGGCAGGAAAGGGGGTGGCAAGATGACGAATTTTTAGACTTACCCCCACCTATCGTGCTTCGTTGGCCGACGACTAGGAGCCATCTTGAGACCTTCTCCTTTATATTCCCTCCCTTTTTAACCGCCGCGCGAATGCACTCGACTGATTATCATTACTTGGCATCTAAAACGAGTCTCCCTGTTCTCCTCAGCTCCAGCCTGACCTCCAATGCGATTATAGAGCTTCCCAAGCTCCGACTCCTCGAAGTCGTTGCGGAATTCGATCTCACAGGCGAGCTGCTTCTAAACCTTTTGGAAAAATTGGCGGGTTCGCTCTCAGTTTTACGGATTGCCCATGGGATAAATAAAGGCCACAATACTGGGGGTATGATTCCGTCCGCTGATCTTTATGCTGCTTTAAACGCTATTCCCAACCTCAGAACATTGGAGCTTCAATCATTCCCTCTCGATGCTTGGGATCCTAAATATGACTCATTTGGACCCTTCACTCCAACCTTACGAACTTTGACTTTGACCGAATGTTTTGGCAGTTTTCTTGATTTGCAACTCTGGAGATCTACGTTCATAAAGCTACCTGGAAACCTCAAAATCCTTTGCCTAAAGGGTGATATCGATGGAGCTGATGTCGAACTTGTTGATGCATTGAAGGACCTTGTCGAAGAACACGGGATTACAGCAAAATGGTTGATTGACGTCGAATACATTGAATCTGATGGATCTACTTCATCTTCGTCTGACACCGAATACTCTGTAACTACATCTCCATCTCCATAGACAATAATCCTGTAAATTCAGAACCTTGTAACATTAGAGCTCTGTGCCTTCGTCCTCGATCCCGCGATCCAGAATCCTGCACGTTTGATCCCCTTCGCCCCAAACATACAAATTTTGGCTTTGCTCTTTTCTCCAGATCATCCACAATCAAAGTTGCTTCCAGGAAACAAGGTGCGAGCGGTCTGTCTGGACGATTTTATGAAGAGCAGAAAGGAGAAAGGCTCAAAAGAATCGGGGACATATCTCAAGCAACAGAGCATTATAGTAGAGTGGACTTTTGCCCAATTGCTTATCCATCTTTTGATCATCCTTCTTCGCCATAGGCTAGGCTTCCCAAATGGAGCCAAAAATTGGTTGGGCTTTCTGCGCGAAAGTTCTACTTGCAAATTGACTCCATTTAGCTCCGGATTCAATATGCCAAACCATTAATGCAGATGTATCCATCATACATTGTTTGCGTCAAAGTTTATGTTTCCTCTGTTTCGTCGCAATCTCTAAAAACCTTTCCTGAGGCTTCCCGCTAACAAATCGTTCCGTCCCAACAAAGATCTCATTCATATTAATCGTGTCGCCCCTCTCCCTCCCCAGCCCGTCCTGTATCAACGTCTTCGTAAGCACCAGCGACTCCTTCACAAGGTCCTCTGTGCTCTCGCGCACATGTGAGAGGACGGTGGAGAGAAAGTCTTGTTTCGGGAAGAGGCGGTTTATGAATCCGGCTCGCTCCAATTCCTTTGCTGTGAGCTTGCGGGAGAGTAATAAAGCTGTCGGAGACGGGATGGTTAGCCACAAAGATGTGGATGGATAGATGGATGGAGGAGAAATGGATGGACGGTGCGAGGCCTACCTTCGTTCGCTAGTCCCACTCCCATTCGTCTAGGGAACGTCAAGCTCGCTCCTCCTTCCGCCGCCAGCCCGAGTCTGTTCCCATGGACGGTTCACTCAGTACCGTGCATCGTTTTCTATCACGGAGGCAATGAGGAGGGAGTTATACGGACCCAGTGAAAGGTGTGAGGAGGAAAAAGTCCTCGGTGGCATAGAGGAAGTCGAACCAACCCAAGAGGGCAGCGGAGAGACCGATTGCTGGTCCTGCAAGTCATATTTCTCAGCTTTGTAGAAGGGGGAGCAAGGATGGACTGACCGTTGAGGGCGGCGATGAGCAGCTTTTTGTGTTCCATGCACGCTTTTGCTAGTTGCATGTTACCTTTCCAGGAAGGCAAGTCAGAATTAGAATCACCAGGATTAGTATGAATGATTGGACAAGGTAATACAACATCGCGACAATCCAGTGTCGAGTTTGAAGAAGAACGTTTCATTATATCCAGTATTGGAATTAAAGCGTGCGCTGCATCATATATAGCATGACTTTGAAGTCTATTTCGCCATATAGAAGAGCGAGCTAGCAGAAGTTGATTAATGAGGTTCAACTACGTGCGGTTCTAACGTTGAACTTTGTAAATCTAGAAGAGGATACATTGGTCGATAGTCCCGACGTCTCTAGGCTCTCATACACCTTGCGAGTTCGCTGGGTTTAAAACAGGAACCAATTTCTCACAATTTTCCAGCCTTCATGATAGCCCAAAGAGCGAATTTGAACATGCCCACTATATCGAATACCAAGCAATCCTGACAAAAACAGCATTTTTTCATGACATCGAGTATCTAGTTTGGAGAAGAATCCTTGTCCTTTCTTGGAAGATTCAAGATCACAAATAAACACAGGAGATTGCAGCTTGTGGGCTACTGTAACCACAGCTTTGAACGCGCGAAATTTCGAGCATGTCAATTTCAGAATTGTGACGAGTTCAACAAATCAAACAAAGAGAAAGAATTAACAACGAAATAAAAGCTCAAAGGCACTCAAAAGGAAGAATCAAGAGCGTACCAGCTGACAGACGGCTCATCCAATGAGTCCTCACATCCTCTCCATCTCCCGCCAGCCTGCCGGTGCTGACATCCGCCCCAGCGCTCCAAAACCTCCCTTCGCCGGTGACGACTGTGGCGTGACACTGTTTGAGGGGGAGGGAGGAGGCGTAACGGAGGAGGGCGGCGATGTGGGTGTAGAGGGGGAGGGAGAGCGCGTTGAGCTTTTTGGGCATGTTCTGCATCCGTTATATCATTTTCGTCACAGTTTTAGAAATTAGTTTCAGCCTCTTTGAGTGTGGAAAGACGGACGAGCTTGATGAGCGCAATCCCGTTCTCCACGGAGAAGAGGACGCGGGATGGGTCTTCGTCGAGGACTGGAGGACTGGACATGGTCGCTGCTAGTAGCTGGTTGGATTAGAAAAGATTGGGATGGGAGAGGGAGTCTGGGGAAGTGTGGAGATGGTTTTGTGGTTGTGGACAGGCTGCTTCGGGTACTTGCAGTCGGCTAACGCGGGGAGGGAGAAGCCGAACAGCTTCTTGGGAATTTGATTCTCAAAAATGGGGAGAAGGCTTGGAAACTATCGTCCGATTTGACGTTATATGCGAAATGCGGCCTTACTATCGAATATGAATCGATGGGAAGGGAGGCTGAGTGTCTGAGGTTCTGAGCGAAGACTCCCTTGTCGGGATACTCCGAGCCGGCGGGAAGAGCGTGCAATTCGGTTAGTTCCGAAATCAGAAAGATCCTCGCACAGAGAGAGAGTGCAATGGATATCGTAGTTTTTCTCCATTCATCTATCATTACAAGTTCTACTGAGAATCACTCTTGCTCTGGTCGGATTACATTCAAACTGGAACCATACACCAGTAGCTCCACGATGGTCTCAGCCGTCAGTCGTCTATCCTCTCTTCAGTGCCATCCTCGAAAAAATGGCAGGAAAGGTTACCTGATATCCTGCCACGCCTCCGGCGTCCAAAATGCAGAATGAGGAGTGATGATCAACCTGCCCAGAGTCCAGGGTTCTTTATTTCTATACGCTTGCACAAGCGAGTGATCCTCCTGTGCTTCTTTAGGTAAGACGTCGAGTGCCGCGCCAGCGAGATGGTTGTCTTTCAATACCTGTCATCAAAAACGAGTTATCAGGAATCATTGTACGGTAGTGGTTACAGTGGAGAAAGGAGGCTCACAGCTTCGAGTCCGTCTAAGTCTACAATTGGGCCGCGAGCGGTTGTGATCAATACCGAAGTTTTAGCCGGCATGAGACGCAACAGTCTCTCCGTAACCAACCCACGAGTATTGTGCGTCAAAGGCTACGCGTCCATTCCGAGTAACATCAGTACGGCGCACGCTCGCAAACGAAGCAACGAAGATGGAGAAGACGCACGGCGTGGATGGAGAGTGTGTCTGTTCGCCGGAAGAATTCCTCGAGTGTCTTGATGCGCTCGAACCCCAGAGATTTGTCTACTCCGTTCTTGAGATAGGCTACATGGCACAGCGAGACAGTTCAGTTCTGATAAGCAGAATGAGTGGAGAACAGGAGACGAACGGTCGTAGAAGATGACTTTCCATCCGAATGCTTTCGCACGAAGAGCGGCAGCCGTCCCGATCCTCCCTAAAAATGGAATATGGGACGTGGTTCAAATGTTGAATCAAGATCGAGCGAGGCGTACCCAGTCCTAAAACGCCAAACGTCTTCCCTTCAAGACGGTGGATGAGAGGGGATGGATTGATTTCCCATGGAGCAGGAGGATTTGCTCGCTGGAGGTGTTCATGGAGGGACACCCCACCTGTCATAGCGTCATTAAGTCGAGATGATGGCTGAGTTTGAGAGAAGGGGGATGAAGCGGCGGCAGGACGTACGACGAAGGGAAAGTGCTAGAGCGATTGCGTGGTCAGCTACTTCTGCCGTTCCTGCAATTTGAATAGAATCAATGACGGGCTTCTTGTGCGCTGAGACGAACCGTAGTCTGGGATGTTGGCAACGAGAACGTTTCGTCGTGCCAGTTCCTCTCTGTCTAGAATATCGTATCCTGCTCCACACCTAATGCAGGCGCGAAGGAGGGGAAAACGGGCAATTTGGTCCTTGCCGAAATGATGTCGGAATATCTATTTATTTGCCTGGCGTTAAGTAACCAAGCGAGACAGCCAGTAAAGGATGTTTACGAGGATACCGTGAACTGTCTTGCAGATTTCATCATCGATATCATCTAAGCTTCCTGTCCGAAATCAGACATTTCAGCTCCAATCAAGTAGGAACGAAGAGACTAACCTGTACGGCCAATGTTACCTCGAATGAACTTAACCCTTGCACCAGCAGCTGAGAACAATTCCTCTTCCAATGCAGTTCCCTCGTACATCCCCTCGGGCTCTAACACGACGAGAGGATCGGGGAGATTGGGTAACGCTTGGGGTGTCGAGATTGGGATCTCATCCATCGTTGCAGGTTACAATATCAATGACCGCGTAATGAAGGGCGAAGTGTGAGAGGTGGAGGGCGAGATCTAGCGAGAGGCGAAGGCTTTGATTTTCTCTTTCTGGGCGTTTTCGATCAGAAATTGCGGCTGCGATGATGAGATTGATGCGCCGACATGCGCAATCGCAATTGATAACTCAGGATGACTTGTTGGGCCATTGTTGGTCACCAGGGAAGTTTTAGGAAACCATGAAGGTAGACACAATGCTATGACTTAGCTTACGTTGCTTGAAGCAATCCAGAAGGACTTTAAGACCAACCGTGTGCAGTTGTTAACACTAACTTTGTCTCATCTCTGAACGTCGACTTCCTAGAAAGAAAGGAAGGAACGCCACTGGTATGAACGAAAGATGTTTCGCCCATTGTAATAACAAAACAGCTGTGCCAACAAAGCGGGTAGATCTGCAACTTGGGGTCTTGTCAGGTGTAGTTGCATTATACTATCAAGTAGCACTTATAATTATTTTTCTTGCTTGAAGATTGAGATATTGAGAGAGTTCTTGCCTCAACATTGATGGATCAGCCCGCTTACATGATTTAAGGCACTGAAGCTGAATAGTGAGCTACCAAGCTATTCAAGGCTGAAGTCCGCGAATCTAGTAAAGCGAGATTCTTTCAAGATTGGTATGAAATGTGTGAAACTTGGTCAGATACAACCATATCCAAAAAAATGATACCGATTTTATGAACTACTGAAAAGAACGGTCGACCAACGCCATCGTGAGTGCGAAATGACCAAAAGGTTGAGTGGCTGAGCGCGAGCGACGATGACAACTTCTCCATAGAATTGAAGACCACATTATATAATTACGCACTCAGGTCTTCATCCACTCACAGTCATTCGTCTACAGACATTGTGCACTTCTGAAAAATCGTTGGGTTAACGAGTTATGTTAGCACGTGACAAAAATTGGTGAGAAGGCTCTGCCGCAACCTTATACTTTTGGGTCTCACTCATTCCCACGTCCAACAGTCCTCCCATTCTGACTTTCAAGCAGGTCTATTCACAAGAAACTTTACTGGATTGACCGAGTATCGGTTGGCTTGGTTGTTTCCTGCTTGTTTGGGAAGAACAGAGCCGGATTTGAACAGGAGCCGATTGCGTCGAGCTGAAGCATTAGTGGATGCATTTACCTCGGGGATTGATTAAAGAAGAGCACCGCGAACAGGTGAGTTCTTTGCATTGTTACACTTGTTATGGGGCCCTCTCTAGCCGACAAATCAGGCACTGAGCATGACGCGATTATTGCAGGTCTTTTAGTTATCTCGTGTCAAGTAACGCGCATCCGGATTCTTCCAAATCCCTTTCAAAACCATGCAGAACCGTCTCCTACCACTTCTCATGTCATTTGTCTGTCTATTGTACATTCCTGGAGCCTATGATTCTCTCAAACACATACTGTCTCGTCAGGCGACAGTGATGATATGGTTATCGATAGTTGTCTTCGTTGCCGTCGTCGCGGGATACGGTTTCCTGCCATTTTTTCTCAGCGGGTACCTGCCGTCCCATTTCTCCGGGTTAACTTCAAGCTGGACGTGGAAGAGGCCACTGTTTATTGAAGATATCAACTATTGCTTGCCGAAGAATGGGATCCAAATTGCGGTCTCAAAGTTTCTCTGGTTTGGTGTACTCAATCAGGACCTCATTGGAACGGAAGAGCACAAGAAGGCTGGTTGGTGCGGTATAGGCATCTACGGATTGAAACTCAAGCTCCCCGTATCCTTCCTCCAGGCGCAGCGCCAAAAGCCGGCATCAACTACGTTATCTGAGACATCAACGCCAACACCAACAACTCCAAAGCTTTCCCGCTCAAACGATGCGACTCGGAAAAATCGAGATCTGGAGAAGGATGAAGATATTGCAATGCAAACACATTTGCGCGGAAGGCGGAGGAGCCCCTTGAGAGCGAGGATGAACATGATGAAACGACATCTGCGCTACGCTATCCCTCGACGCATCCTGCGATTCGCAAACTGGTTGGGTCGAACGTTCGCGTTTGTCCTCGGGTGGTTTTCGTTTGAGTTGGTTGATTTCTCCTTGGAAGTTGAAGGATTGGGAACGCTTGTCATTGAGAAGGCAAGGATCGGAGTTGAGTTAAAGAGGAGCAAGGAAAACCATGTGATGGGATGGCTGAAACTGGAAGGTGTGAAGGTAGTGGAATGCGCAACGACAACAAAGGCCATTTGCTTCAATCTCCCTCGTTGGGTCAAGCTTGAATTTACTGCTCCGCTCGACCCCACCGTCGGCTTAGGTGGTCTTTTTACACCTGCCGGCCTCAAACCAGCGTCCGTCAATGTCAACTTGGAGTTCGGAAAGCAACCTTTCGAGATTCAGGTGGATAAAGTCAAGAAGGCGCTGGAGGCATTTGGCGAGAAGATGGAAAGTCTTGTCGGACAATCTGCGGCTGTCCCTCTATTGAATTCGCTACAGCTGCCGACTCCCAAGGTGTCAGATGCAAAGCAGGATCGACTCTCGAAGGCTTCGGACGCCTCCTTTGAAACCATTTGGGAGGACGAAGACTTACTCGACCAGTCTACAATTCTCCAAGAAGCGACTAAGCGTCATCAGCCTCTGCCTCCAAAGCACCTTCGAAATTTTTTGAGAGCAATTCGAGAAGTACAACTGAAGCTGCCTAGGATCAACCTTTTTGTTTCCCACTATCCTTCTGCGGATCCTCTCCCTGAGAGTGCCTGGCCGCGAGAATGCCCACGTCCAGAACTACCACGGAGCATTGAATTCCGTGTTGAGGGAGATGGAATAGCACTTGTGCTGAGAAGAGGAGTGAAGGTTAAAGGCTCGGCTCAAGGGGAATGGTTTGGAGGAGAAGACATCCTCACCACTGTGGACGCGAGTATGAGTTCGGTAGAAGTTCGTCTGAGCTTGGACGACAAACCTGAAAGTGACAGTGAGTCGTCCTGCTATGAGCAAGGAGCAAGTGTTTATTCAGGGCCTCTTTCAGGTTTTCATCTTGGATCATCGAGCTTCAGTCTCAGCAGCAATTGGTTCCCTACACAGATGAAAAGGTTTTTTGCCCCTACAGAACGTACTCAGCAAGAACCTCTCTTCCAAGGAGATCCAAATTCTCACCTCATAGTTGGAGAGCTCGAGGTGGGAACGATGAGCGGGAAGTGTAACATGCAGGAACTTGAGGCTGTTAATTGGGGCCTTGCAGTTCGCTCTTACCGCTACAAGGCTCGCAGACAAGAAAGGGATGCGGGACGCCAATCTGAAGGCGACGCTCACCCAGCACATCTGACACCTACCCTTGCGGAAGAGCTTCTTGCCGGTTTACCCAGGATCATCGGATGCGTCAAACTCAACACGTTCTCTTACACCGTTATAGGTCGCGATGAGTGGCGTGGAGACAGACTTCATATCAGCCTCAGCGAAAGCACCTTCAATGTTCAAACTTCCTACCGAGATAGTTTCGCACGCTCCGTCATGAACCATGACGGTTCCACTTCTCGTAGTGAAGCAAGCAAGAAGGCTGTTCCGAAGGCAGTACGAGTCAAACGCTTCTCCGCCGTTGATTTTCACGACAAGCGTCATCACACTTTGATGTACCGTGTCGATGGCGAAGTCACGATCGGGTTATTCTCAGTTTCTATGGAGGCGCTTCCGATTGCACCTCGAACGGAACAGCGGAGCTACTTTCAAACCAGACGTCACCGAAGCAAGCAAGATATTCTCACTTTTGGGCCGCTCGAATATCGAGTCTTCCAAGATATTACGGGATGGGAAGAGTACGACAGCCTTGCTGGCCACGACATCCCTATTCTCGATCTCGATACCATCTA
>MU271209.1:141784-153927 GCA_021432655.1 Atractiella rhizophila | reverse complement strand
AGTTCTGGTGCGTCCTTATTCTTGATTGTCAAGAATGACATGATGACCTGGTTTTTAGTGGAGTGAACGCAATCGCCTATTACTCTTCCTCGGTTTTCTCGAGTCCGGTTTCACAAAGCCAAAAGCTCTTTAGCTTCTTGGGGATTTGGAATGCGTATGCCTCTTCGTCATTTCTGCCCCCTCTTTGCCTAACAGTCTGTAGTGGTTCGTTGCTTTCTTTTAACAATCTGGACGACATTTCATGTTCAAGCAATTTATGGCCCCATAGAATTGGCTTTTTGCCTTCCCTGCTGTTTGGACCATCGATACTTTCGGACGCAGAAACCTACTCCTCTTCACCTTTCCTCTCATGAGCATCTTCTTACTTTTAACTGGTCTCGGTTTGTTCGTCTATTCTCACGTTGCCGCCGAAGGAGACCGTAACAATGGTTGGGATGAAATAGTTTGATTCCCGAATCCAGTCGTAACGCGCGTGTCGGAGTCGTGCTCTCGGTATCTACCTTTTCGCGACGGTTTATTCACCAGGTGAGGGACCTGTCCCTTTCACCTACTCTGCAGAAGCGTTCCCGCTCTACGTTAGAGAGCTAGGAATGAGTTATGCTACGGCTTTAACGTGGTTCTTGTGAGATCTTTGTCTATGCAACTTGGTGAAAGGATTGACAGATGGATGTCGCAGTAATTTTTGTTGTCGCTATCACGTTCCCTCCTCTCATTGGTGCATTTACCCCAACGGTGCTTTGTAAGTTGTTTGCCTGGGACACCTATTTGTGGAGCTGACAGTGTCATCGTTGCAGTGGTTGGTATGCGGCCTGGAATATTGTTAGTTGTTTCCTTGCAATCCTTGGTTAAATATTACTAACGATGAGAAAATGTCAGGTCGGATGGTGGATGATCCTCTTCTTCGTACCTGAGACGAAGGCTCTCACCCTCGAAGAACTTGATCAGTCTTCAGCGTCCCAACTAAGAAACATGCAAGCCATCAATTCAAGATGCTCTCCTATTTTGTTCGTCCATCCTACTATCGCAGCTTTATTTCTGATGGAGTTGGCATAGCTGGAGGAAGTACATCCTACGAAAGCAGAATGTCAAGAAAAGAGCAGCTGTACCACTTCCAGAGCGACGAGTACGCAGGAATCGAGGACGCGGACAACAACATGAAGAGACAGAAGTACACGCCACCTAGTGAGAAAGTGTAGACAAACGAGCTAGAATTCATTCGAGTGTTCAATATATCATTTTTAGCTTCGCTTGTCTTGTGGATACCTTTTTAAGCCCTGTTTTGATTATTCATTATTTTGTGACAATGGTAATAATTCAAATGATACAATGATACGATACGATAACAGTCCCGATCTGCACCATCCTGCTGAATGCCCCACAAACTAAGCTGCAAGTTTAGATAATCTCGTCCTTGTCTTCATTAAAAACGTCCCAATCATGTTCAACCCCTTCCCATCTTTTCCCGATCCCAACACAGGATCATCATCCACGAAAATCAACTCAGCCCTTCCAGTAATCAAGAGCAAGTCCTGCAGACTAGGAGACACCTTGAACTTCCCCCATATTATGTCTCTCAAGCAATTCAGGTCCTGTTCTTCCCAGTCACTAAAGGCAACAAGAGGCGTTGCGTCATTTGTAAGTTTCTTGGCTACTTCTACGTCTCGAGTATTTCGTAGCTTCTCCACGATGGGGAGATTCTCTGGAAAACGGGATGCGAGGTAGATGTGAAAGGCAGAGGGCCACAGCTTGCCGTCAAGCGTCACGCCTTGAATTTCGGTATATAATGGATCGTCGCTCATCGCATCTGGTCGCAGTTGAAAGCAAATATCGGAGGGGTCGTTCACTAGATGAATTCGAAGCCGAGATTTGGTAAGTAGACTCGTAGTTTGCGTACGGTCTGCAATCCAATTAACGTTAGCGAATATTAAAAGGCATTACACACCACTCGCAACTGACTTGGGAACAGAGGTAGGTCGTTCAGGTCCTTCCAAAGAACTGATGCTCGGGGACAGGGGCGGCGCGTCACCCAATCCATCGAGATCGAATTCAAACGAAGCCTCAGAGCGCGGCGATGGAGGAATTTCACTAGCAGGTGAATGCAGATCTTCTTCTGACAATTCTTCGGTGGACCCTTCAGATCCAGTTTCGACAATGATGCCATCTGAGGGTCTTTCTCCCTTTTTAATCGCCACCGGTTCGATCGCATGTGGTTGACTCTTCATGGCAACTTGTGCCTCTGGCGATTGGGTACGACTCTTGGGGAGGGGTGCGTCATTCGTTTTCGGTTTGAGAGTGCCAACAGTCGGATCCCTTGGAGTAAAGAACTGTGGAGGTGGTTCCTGAGTAGGTGTTGGTAACCTTGATATCGTGCTTGTGCTGGACTCTGGTGTATAGTAATCAACTCTGGCTTCTGGGACAAAGCGGACGCGACCTTCCCCCTTCTCGGAGGTATCATCTGGAGGAAGACTTCTGAAACCAGAATACACTGTGGGATTGCTTTGTCGTCGAGCCGGAACGAAGGTGGACGACCCTTCCGCCACGACAGACTGTTGAAGGAGGCGGCGCAACTCATCTCCATGCTCTTTTGCAGTGCGATGCTTGAGGTCTTTCTCTCCTTGGCGCGAGATAGGATGGAGGTTTGGACCAATGCGCGTCTTCGCAAACTTTACAGCGGCCACCAAGGCTTCGAGCGCCAGTTGATCCCCAACCGTCATCTGAGGATGCTGCGTTTTACCCTGTCGCATTGTTGCAGGAGGATCTTATGTTATGACAAGTCAGTGTATGTCAGTGCATGGAGGACAAATTACCTTGCTCTTATTACTCGCCAACGCTATAGCTCCCTACTCATTCTCGTTTTGGGGTCCCTTTTCATTGTCAAAACGCTTCCTCAGAGGGCTGTATGTCTGCCAGGGCAGCCATGCGGTTTTATGGAAGTGGTCAGAAATCGATGAATGGGGAAATGTCGCCCAAACCCAAAAGGTTCGAGAAAAATTTCCGACGGTTAAATACTGCAATTGAGATCAATTTGGCCGACTCCGATCGCAGTCTTTGTCTAAGACGCAAACTCAAAAGCTGACGAAAGTGTAACCACCTCACTGAGGCGAGGATACACGCAGTGACTAGAGTGTGGTAATGCGACTGTGCCATCGCTTTCCTTAGCTGAGTGAGTGCCTGCTGACCTTTTTCAAAGGCTCACAGCTACGACATGTTAATAGATTGCATATCAACAGCTAGGATCCTCAAGGAGGTGCGCGTGAAATGCTGAGGGACAGCGCAGGTAAATTCATGATCATATGAATGGTTTCCAGCGCACGTCCAGGAGGTCTCAAGACAGCGCCGTGGCAGGACGACAAATCAACGAAATGTATAGATGCTGCACTTCAATCGTGCAGTTTTGGTTCGTGCGAGAGGCACGACTCACTGAGGTCTTCGACCCCAAACTGCATTTCCTCGCCTACCACGGTAGCCAGATCCCGTTAGAGGGGGCTGAGAGGCGTAAGGTCCGCCAGAAGGGCCGGCGTTGGTAGGGGGTAGGGAATACCCCGTATCAGAAGGGTAAGGAGCCTGAGGCGTCCCGAAGTGGTCGCTTGAAAAAGATGTGGATCTCCTTGACGAAAAGGGTGGTCTGCTGTTCATTTAAATCAGCTCTGACGCGCTGATCAGAATAGACACCAACCTGGACGCCGCGTCATATACAGGAGGGTAAGGTGGAGTTGGGCTCCGTTGCCTTGCGCGCATTCGGTCCTCGCCAGTTGGAGGAGGATAAGTCCCGTATTGGCTGCCGGGTGTTGGCGGAGGAGGATAGTAAGGATCGTACGCCGGGAATGTTTGAGGAGGGCCTGGCAGTGTCCTAGGCGGTGGTTGCGGCGGCTGAGGAGGGAAATAGCCGTGTTGATCTGGAGGCGGGTGGAAGCCTGGCGACAATGGAGGGTATGAAGGATGAGGCGCTGTTGAGTGTTCTGGTGGATAGTCAGGTTGATGATCATCAGGTGTCTCTGAATAACCGCTCGTGTCATTGGAATTGTAACTTTCGTTTCTCCGTTGTGTGTCCTTCAACTTTTTTCGCTGTCGCGACGCGTTCTGTCGTTCTTCCTTCCTATCTCACACTTGTTTAGATACAGTACGTGTGGGGGAACCACTCACTTCGACCGTCTTTTCTCGAGTCTCGACATTTTTGGCCGCTGCATCTCCTCGCTCGTATTCTTCTGTAGTTTCTTACAATCACGAGGCCAATGTCCCGCCAATCCACACTTGTAGCAAGCCTCACTTCCCTCTTTCACTTTTGACGCTCGTTTTTTCCTTTGAGACACGGCATCTGGAGCTGAGAACGATTTCTTGTGATTTGGGACAGGCGCGTGGTGAGATGTAGACAATTCCACGCGAATTTGTGCGCCGAGGAAATGGCCTTCGTGGTACTTCGCAATCGCGTCCCGTGCCGAAGACGGGTACTCGTATTCCTAGAGCCCACAAGAACAGCATTAGGAGACTTTTCTACCTGGTCGCGATCGACATGTGTAACACGGCACAATTTGAGATCATCACAAACAAACGTCTATCGTAACAGCTCCTGTAAGCGGGCAGGAAAAACTTCATTGATTGGATAGTTCGGCCGGATTCAGGCATAACACAAAAGTAAAAGAAATGGAACGTTCGTTGAGGACCTCAGAACATGTGGATTATTTTTCGTTCCACAATGACGCAAACTGACCTCCAATGTCTGAGAGGTACCCTCCTCCTTTCAACAAATTTTCGAAAAAAAAGCAGTCATCCCTCAGGCGATGAGATAACGAGCCGCTGTGCTGTCGAACATGGCGAAAGCAATACAAGTGATCGTGAAAGCAGTCCAGGTAAACAAGCACAAAATCGCGAACTACACTCCATTCCATTCTTCCACAGCGGGACGTACCACAAACCCATAGCCCTTTTTCAAATCCACCGACATCACAGGTCCCAGCTGGCCAAAACAATCCCTTAAATCCTCCTCCGTGGCGCCGTCAGGAATGCCACCGATGTACACCCTCCTTCCATCATTCACATTCACGTTTCCTCCAGGTCTCTGCTCGACAGTCTTGCTCGGGCCAGTGTAATTTCCACGCGGCGGCGCGCTGTGGGATGGTCCCGCATCAAACCCATTGGCGTTGAAACGCAATGGAGGGAATTGTGGCTGCTGTGGTGTTGGCGGACCCAATGAAGGAGGGGGCGGGAGTGGATGTTGCGGTGGTTGGAAGTGGGACTGAGCGCCTGTTGGAGGCAGTTGGTGATGTTGGTAGGGTGGAGCGGAAAAAGGAGTGGGGGGAGGATTCTGGAGCGGCGCTGAGAGAGTGGCGAGGAGCGAGGAAATGTTGGATGGCAGAGAGGAGCGCGGCGCGTCCATCCTTTGCTTTGGTGGACGTGAAGCGTGATCTAGACAGCGCGATTTCTGGCTTGTCCAATGGATAGACTGGTCACAAAGGTGCTGTGAAATGGGAAAGTTGTGGAGCCTGTTGAAGTACGGTGAAGCGTTGGTTTATAACTTTGACGGGACACAGAGCTTGATAGGATAGGTGTCGGATAATTAATGTGTGGCCGGAAATGTCCATGTTCGAATTGTTATGTTGTACACTTCAAAGTCTCTCAGGATCTCAGGATCTCAGTAATTCAACAGGCTGATAAGATCATATGTCTCCCGTCCTTGGGTCTGAGGAATAGGTCTATTTATTTGCGGACAGCGTCTCTCTAGTGCAAAGGAGGTGCGTTGTCCTTTGGATACGTCGCTTTCCCAAAGGCAAAGCAAAGATAAGGCTACAATATATTTATGCTCTTTATTTCGACCCTTGTTGAAGTTCTTAGCACTTCGCATCCTGTGCCTTTCTCATGATGCGAACTGGGGGTGCCGTGCTTTCACGTCTCGATCTAAAGTTGATTGATTTGATTGATATAAGATTATCTCGCCTCCAACTTACCTGTGCGTTAGAGGACCATTTTATCACACAGTGTGCCTTTTCGCAGTTAGCGTCTACATGTACCTGAACCGTGGTGTGTTACTCAGTCGTTTCTCGAGAAGCGGACTTGCGACTTCACACTCTGGGTCCAAATCCGCTGGTGAAGTCGTGGGCAGAATGGCAGAATACCATCGTTTGAGGGTCAGCGAAAGCGGCAGTGGGTTGGATGAGTTTTCACATCTCTTGATGGAGTTTCGACAACCAGCTATTGGGGCAAAATACTCCAATCATTCAGTTCGTCCTGAGCAGCATCGTCCAAACCACCATGAGAACAGGCAATTTTAGGCTGTTCCGCACTTGTGTTTATCCCTCGTCAAGGTTCACAAACATCCTCCTTGATCTTCGTCCGCAAGAATCTGCACGACCGCAACATGTATACTGTTCTCTCTTGAAAGCCTGCCTCCAAAAGGCTGCTGAAGCGGAGTCGGGTTTAACATCTGCCTAGATGCAAACATTGCCAGAGGCATTTGGTCTCAACGTCAAGCGGAGGACGTCATGACAGCAGTTTGCGATCTGCTCTCGCACCGAGCACTACGAAATCCCTGTTACTCTTTACCACCTCCAATACGCCAGAACCATTTCAGCTCTCTATCACCATGTGTAGGCTGAAATTTCAAAACGTCTACATTTCCCAACTCTTGTCTGAGCTTGTGCCGTGTGGTTTTCGGACAGCGATGAGTGTACATTAACTGGTATATTGGATTTGTGAATAACTGAATACAATCTAACGAGATATAGCGACCCTCCTGAACTGGTTCCAATAATCTCCTTTTTGGTTTACGGCACCTTTCAGTCAAACTCTCTCTCATCTCGCTCATCGAAAAGGACATGATTCGGGCTCTCCCGATCCACATTTGTCCTCTGCAGCTCCACACTATCCAAATCATCCAACCTAACCCTTCCTTCCCTCCGTCCTAGCCTTTCTCCAGGCGCATCAGGCACCGCTTCGTATTTATACCTATTACTGTTGTTCCTTCGCCACAGGAACGAGAGGGGATTGCTCGAGGTGGAAGTTTCGGAAGATGAGGGAGAGGTACAGATGATGTATGTTTTGATGAGAAGGAGCGTCCAGAGGTAGATGACGAAAGCCCCGGAGAGGAGGAGGAGAATGTAAGTGACGTGATCCATTCCGAGATCCATCAAGAAATGCAACTCCTCGTCCGTTGCGGACATGAATGTCAACCTGCACCGAGGTTCTCTTCAATCGTGGTTTAGAAGGGAAATGTGAGAGCAGGACGAACCCGGAACAGATGAGGAGGAATGGAGGAAGATGTTGCCATGGGTGGATAGCTCCTTCGTCCACTGATGGGTCAAGTTCGTGCAGGGAGTGTTTTCCTTTAAGGACGAAGCAGATCTCTATCAGTCTTGCGAGACCCGCACCCATCAATGCCCTTAACGGCAACACGCATCAGCTTGCAGTTTACTGCAATCGGTCAGAAGAAGAGAGACATACTCTCCAAAAGCCTTATGCACCTCGGTACTCAACATCATTGCCTGTGCATGTGAGCTCATCGCCCAACCTGTGAGTATGAGGATTGCAGAAGGGACAAAGTTCCGTTTTCGGTTCCTTCCCAAGAAGATACCTAACGCTCCGCCAGCCCACCAGATAACGCCCATTGATGAGTGTTGCATATCCTACTCCCAGACTTCAATGTCAGTTTAAAATACAATTGGACAAGCATGTGAAAATGGAGGTGGGGTAAGAAAAGAACAAACCTTGACGCTCCATCCCCCGCTCTTCTCTAGGAAATCGTGCTCGGTGAATGTGTTCACGATACCCCAAACACAGATGACCCAAGAGTCAAGATACTCTTGACTGATATTCTTTCTCTCCAGCCAAGCTGCGCCGAAGTAGAGCATGATGGAGAGGATGATGCCGTAGGCGATGAATGAAGAGCCCATGATGTCTTCATTCCGCAGAAGTTAGATATGTTTATTTAGGAAATAGCGAAGTGGAGACGAACAGTGTGCTAGACCTGAGCAGCAATCGTTAGTTGGGAGAACGGGATGCAGGAAAGAGGAAGACGGACATTGACCCAAGTGTCCGCCTCTGCAGAAACCCATCAAACTCACATATCCGAGCAGCTGTTTCATAAACCCAACCCTCAGTGCCTCCTTACAACTTCATAACTAATCTCAAACACGTACACCTTGAGTCCATCCCAGTACAGGGAATGCCTTCCCGATCACACCATGAATCATCACCGCTCCCCTCCTCAAACGAGTGCCCTCATGCACATGAGCTTTCAAGTACACCCCCAGTGCAACTTGACAGCTGAGGAGGGTGAAAACAGTCACTCCGAAATTGTGGTGGAATGTTTCGGGGAATTGACGACCGCCGTGGTTGACGCCGAAGAAGTAACCTGCTAGTGTTAAGACTGTGCGTCATACGGAGGACAGGATCAGCACATGCGAAAGAAGGAGGGGACGGAGGAAGGGAGAGAAGTTACCTGTGCCTGTCACTATCCTCGGCAGTCACTCGGGTCAGTAAAAGCGATCGCCGGGAGCGGAAAGGAGAGAGACCTTGGAAAGGGACATGGAAGCGTGAGCGTGCAAGTCCAAATACGAGACCTATGAACGAATAAATGACATGAGTTTTGTTGTGGTCGAGGAAGCAGAGAAAGGAAGAGGTACCGAGTGGGTAGATAACACCCCAAACAGTTGCTTGGAAGACAAAGTGGCTTTCACAGTAACCTTGAGCATTTACACGCTAAAGGGGAAGGAGAGGAGCATACAGATAAATCAGATTATCCAGCGGCTACACCAAATCCCATTACTCTCATTGCTGAGGAAACAGAGTGTACTTGCCTGCGACCAATCTATCTCAGTAGCGTGCTGATGTCCTCCTATTCCAGCCATATCTTCATGCTCTACTTCGTCGTGATGTTCCCCTTCCTCCTGCCCGAGTACAGCCTTTGTGCCAAACAGGGATAGCCATATCAATAACAAGCGCAACTCCATGGCGAACGATTTTGTGGGAAACATTAAGTGAGAAATGTGCCAATCACGAACTATGAAAACTGTCCGAACTTTGATTTATGTGGCAAGAAGTTTATAACTTATTAGGTTTTTGGCCCAACCGGTTCGGGGGCTTTTTTTTTTGTTCTTCTTTTTGGTTTTTGTTAGGCGTTGGCCCCATTTTTTCCCTGTAGGCGCCACTACAAACGGTGCAACTACTCCTTATCCAGAATGGAAGACCTGTCGCGAAGCACGCAACTGACGGGGTGGACTGACGATGGAGATGGGATGGAAACGAAGATTGATAATCCCCTTCACATTTAGTCCACTGCGGAGTCCTCTCTTTCTGTGCTGGAGGACATAAAAGGAGGGGGTCTCCTTCGTTTCCCCATTTGCGTTGCCTTTTTCGAAGCGCTTCCCCTTCCGGTGTCGAGGTCAAACGATCCGGTTAATCTCCGCCGCTCGACGACCACCACCAACTGGGATATTTCATCTTTGTCGGTTTTGCTAGAAAAAGTAGGAAACATGAGTTTGGCGGGTGCTCCTGTGCCTGAAGGTGCGTCTTTTTTGCCAGTTTCTGAGTAGTGAAGTTGTACATTGATTGAGTTCGCTTGACTGATCAACGGGTTACAGGCGGATGGAATATCTACAATTCCTATGTGACGGATCCCAAATACGCACGTTACTTCACGATATCATGGACTGGCGCCGTAGGGGTATACTTTCTATGGCGGACGCTTCCAGAATATATCTCGAGATTGAAGAAAGGCAGGGAAGGCCTGAAGATGGAGATGGACTCGTTGTTAGGAGTGCGCGAGGAATGGAGGGATTATTCTTCGCTCTCTCCCTCGTCTCAAAACGCCTTGTCCCCAAAACCAGAGACTGCAACTCGATTTTCAGTCAGTCTCAGTCCTATTCCCTTCCTCCTCAAACCATTCGGGTTCACGCCAATCGCCTTCCTCCGCCTGACATTAGGACAATACCTGCTCCTTGCACTGATCGCACCCCTCCTCCTACTTGTCATACTAGAAGGAAACGTCCTCTCATCGAACCCGAATCGACTAGGCTTTATCTCCCTCTCACTTCTCTCCCCCATCCTTCTACTCGCCCTCCACTCCTCCCCACTCCATCTCGCCGTCCCATTACCGTATACAGCCTTGAACTACCTTCATCGCTACATCGGTCGTCTTCTCCTCATCATCGTCATATCTCACGGAGCAGCCTGGCTCTCACATCCCACTCATTCGCCTTCTGACCCGACTACTGGACCGAAGATCAAGAAGGGATTGTTGGCCTTGAGCTTCCTCTGCTTTATCGCGCTCACGAGCGCCGTACCGGTGAGGAAGTGGAATTACGCCGTGTTCGGATTCTGTCATATCCTTGGATTTGTTGGCTTTATCATCGCTATCGCTATGCATACCCCGTACTCTCACAAGTGGATCGGATGGGGAGTCGTCTTACCCTTTGCTTTGGACGCGGTCATGAAATTGGCAAAGGTCAGGGTGGTAGAGTTCGACATTAGCTCCGCCTCCGCTTCTTCGGCCATATCGAAAGAGGGAGAAGGAGAAGGAACGACGGTGAGATTGCAGGGAGTGGATGTGAACAAAGGATGGCGACCTGGTCAATTCGTCGTCCTGAGGCTCTTCTTCTCTCCTGCTTCCCTTCCTCAGGGACAAAGACAAGGCATCTACGCCTCCCTAAGGTCCCTCACACTCCCACTACTAGAAAGACCGGGAAACTACCACTATCACGTCCAAGGGGAGAGACGATATATCGCGAAATAGCAAATCTGCGGTGGCTAAGTTCAACAGTAACTTATTGACCCAGGACAGGTCGTTACCCGACTAACATCAGCGTCTTTCTAGCATCATCGTAGGGGATAGTTGCACCGGTAGTGGAGGTAAGATCCAATCTCATCCCACGGGTCATGTCTATGTTTAGTCTCATTTGAGGAAATCTTGCAGTGTCCCTAGACTCTTCGAAGGGATTGCAGAGCTCTATCGACTGTCGTTACACATTGGTGAGCTTCAACACCAAATGATACCTTGACACGGTTCCTAAAGTAAGGGCAATCCCTCCTTTTTCGCTCGTCTAGAAGAAAGAGCGCTTGCGTCTATACGAGACGTACCTAATTCTGAACGATAGGTGACCGTGACCGTCCGTTGTTGTTGAACCTGCGGTCGTGTTGGAGAAGGAGAGTAAAGTAACACCCTTCTTTCATTTCCGCGTTCTGCCGCGTTTGCTTAGGAGGAGTATTGACGCTAGGATTGAGAAAAGGTTCATTGCCTTGATCCTCCAGCATTTATAGAGAGAACGCTAGGTCGAAGAGATATGCTCAAGTATGTTGTATTTTGTCAAAGGTAGTGTAGTTAGGTTGCAGCTTAAGTAGTTTGTGATTTCGAGAGTCGTACGTGGTGTTGTGGAGGGTGGGAGGAGGTAAGGGAGGTAGGGTTGCTGCGGTGACGTAAGGAGTGTAGGAAGTGGTAGGGTAGGCCAGGTGTGTGCTATTGACGGTGAGGAGGGCAACCATACCCGTGCCCTAGAACCTGGCCATTTCGGAGTTGCCTGCACGGTCGCGTTGTTGTACTGAACTAAAGAAAAAACAGTAGCGGCAGGCCACAACCCAGCCCTCCTATGCGCACAAAGACGAGAAAGAGGAAAAGCTTAAAGCGCTAGAGGAGGCCAGGAAGGTGGCTTCTGCTCTGGAAGAGAAGCAATATCAATAGAGGAAGTGTCGAGGGTAGGTGTAGTGGGTAGGGTGTAAGGAAGGGCGTAAGTGTTCAGGCTGTAGGAGGGTGGCATGCGCGTGTGCCACGTGGGTCAAGGCAGTGGGTGAGAGACTGGTTCCGAGGTTGTAGTCCAGAAGGGAAAAGAAAACATAAGGTTTAGAGATAAGGGAAGAGGAGGAGAGGCCATTCGCGGACGTGGAGGGCGGCATGGGTATGGCAGAAGAGAAAAGGAACTTTCATCGAGGCTCGCCGCTCCCGTTTGCTCTAGGGTGATGGAGGTCGTTACTAGTTGCGAGAGAGAAAGGGCTCATAAACTAATCCATAAGGAGGTATCCCTGGAAGCTAGTCAGGCTATTAGGAGGGCGAGCTACCCTCCCTTACGCAGGTACACGGGCCAAAAGGTGCGAACTACTCCTTGCAGTTCCCTCGAACTCACCTCTCGCTCCTCCTATACCACTTCCCTACTCTGACCTTC
>MU271209.1:115888-141601 GCA_021432655.1 Atractiella rhizophila | reverse complement strand
CTTCTTCATTTCGTGGAACAAAAAAGCGTGAAATATGGGGAAGCAGTCGTATGGCAAGATTATGCGTAGCTATCCTCCATGCATCAGCTGGCTTACAAGAGCGAGAATCAATCGCGAGCTATCACTCAAACATGGACATCGAAGCCTTCCGTCGCAATGCATATGCAGCCGTTGACCAAATATGCGAATACTACACCTCCCTTCCATCCCAGGCGGTTCAGTCCACAGCCCAGCCTGGATACATCAAGGACCTTCTCCCGAATGAGCCGCCACAGGATTGTGCTCCGTTCGAGGAAGTCGTGAAAGACTTTGAGAGGGTCGTCCTTCCCGGGTATGGTAAATTTCATGATAACCCCCTCCCTCTTTGAAATTGCAGCCATGAGCAGTTTGACATCGTTAGCTGATCGTGCCTTTTGATGGATGGATGATATAGCATAACGCACTGGCAACATCCCGGCTTTTTTGCTTTTTTCCCAGCGAATTCCTCTTTCGAGTCCATCGTTGCTGACATGTTCGCTGGAGCTGTCTCGAATCCGGGTTTTAGTGTTCGCGTCTTGCCTTCCTCTGACGTTACCACGAAGCTTACATATTGCTAGTGGGTAGCATCACCAGCGTGCAGTGCGTCCTCAGTGTCTCATTGGCAAGCACATTGACCACTCATTTGCAGCTGAGCTGGAAGTGGTGATGGTTGACTGGATCGCTAAACTGCTGGGTCTCTCCCCTTCCTTCCTCTCTACCTCCGAACGCAGGGGGAGTCATCCAAGGAAGCGCCTCCGAGGCTCTGCTTGTGATCACTGTGGCCGCACGAGAGCGAGCTTTCTCCTACTACTCCTCGCCTTCCCTCGGACCATCACTTCGTCGAGAGCCGGACGAAATCAGGAGCAAGCTGGTGATGTATGGCTCAACCGAGACACACAGCGGGGGAAAGAAAACAGCTATTATTTTCGGAGTCAAATATAGAGCTTTGAAGGTGGAGATGGAGGATGGTTTGGGATTGAGAGGAGAGACGTTGAGAAGGGCGGTGGAGGAGGACGTAGCGAACGGCTTGGTCCCCTTTCTCGTCGGTAAGCTATCTGCTGCATTAGTAAAAATGGAGATGATCATGGCATGCAGTCGTCACGGTAGGAGCCACGAATGCAGGGTCTATCGACTTCGTCTCTGAAATTGTAGCTGTCTGTCAGTCCTCATCTTTTTCCTCACCATAGCCATCGTTAACATGGCCTGTGTATGTGTATGTGCTGATGGAACTCAGCTAGAGATTACCCATCCCTCTTCGTCCATGTCGATTCAGCGTGGGGTGGAGTCTATCTCGCCTGTCCCGAAAACCGCGTCGAAGCAAGGCTGGAGGAGATCAACGCCTTCGTGGAGGGAGACGGGGCTGCTGCAGGACAGGTCCACTCGTTCAGCACCAACGTGCACAAAGCTGGCCTCATCGCTTTGGAAGCCACGTGTCTGTGGATCAGGGAGAGGAAAATGCTGACTGACGCGCTCAGTATCACGCCGCCTTATTTGAGGAGTGCGGTAGGGGATCAGGGCACTGTTATTGATTATCGGAACTGGAATCTGGGCCTTGGTATTGTCTCCCTTGCGTCCTCCACAAGGCATTGGAGTAATTGAAAGATGTGCACTGATAGGGAGAAGATTTAGGAGTCTGAAGATTCTATTCATCCTTCGTTCCTACGTCAGTATTTGCCTCATTCCTCCATTTTCCGAGTTCGAACATGACATTTTGGACTAGGGAATATCTGGCTTTCAAGCGCACCTGCGTCGACATTGCGATCTAGCCTCCCGGTTCGAGTCGTACATTCGTTCCTCCTCTTCTTTCTCTCTCTTCACTCCCCGTCGCTGGGGCCTCGTCGTCTTCCGCTTGATCGATCCCAATATGAACGACGAGGGACTCAATACGCTGAATAAGAAGTTCTACGCCGCGATTGAGCAAGACAGAGACATTATGATTTCCTCGACGATCATCAATGGCGTCTATTGCATTCGACTCGCAGTTGGAGGGCCTTCGACCAGAGAGGAACATGTAGATAAGGCGTGGGCCTTGATACAGCTCTATGCCGAGCGAACTCTTGCCGCCAGAAACCCAGCACCGCCTAACTAATGCTTATGGGCTTATTGTCGATATATTTGAGAATGACATGTGCTTTAGGGAGTAGATGCCTCTGACGCTGCCACATGTCGGAAAAGAATTCATGATTGCAACACCATCTCTCTGGTAATTTTCCCACCTCGTATGATCACCAACTGCAACCACGGCTATGGCCAGAGTTATGGCACATATCAGCAAAGGTCCTTTTCTCTTTGGTGGGAAGAAAAGACTTGAGCTGAAGAGCTGAAGAGCACTGTGAGGACTGCTCTGTGACGTGTCATGTGATCTTGTACTTTCATGTATGGAGTGCTTGCACCGATTTCGCAGTAACATCCCCGACTCCATTGCTTGGCCTTGCCCAACAACCACCTTGACAATGTTCTCTTCCTTCACCTCCTCCGTTTCACAGGGTCTGCGCTCAATAGCGCCGCCCACTGCTGCTTCTCCTTCGAATACTATCCTAACCCTCTCCAGACGCTTACGGGAAGGTGCCACGCTCGAGGATCGAAAGTCTTCTCTGCTCGCCCTCAAAGGCCTAGGAAGGGATTGGAAGGATGCCGTCTCCACTACTTCTTTCGCGTATCTCGTCGAGCTTTTGAAGGGGACGGAGGAAGGTCCAGGGAAGGAGGATGCGAGCGACGTCGAATTTGGGAAGGCATTGTTAGAAACTTTAAATGTGCTTTGAAGTGGACGATGCGAAGGAAAAGGGGGTGGTGAATAAGGCGGACGTTGGATTTTCGAATACCGATTTCTTTCTCGCCACCCCGGAACCATTGCATAGCCTCTTACAACAATACCTCCCAAGCGCGAACTTTTATACCAGATTCTTCACACTCCAATTCTTGGGCACCCTTCTCAGCAATCGACCCGTGGTCTTTCAACAGCTGCTGCTCCTCAGCCCGCATAGCGTACCTGCTCTCCTGGCGCCTTTGAAGGATGGAAAAGAGATCTTAAGGAATGAAGCACTACTCATCCTTCTTGGGCTTTGTCGAGGAGAAAAATCGAACGGTGACATTGGCAAGCTAGTTGTTTTCGAAGGTAATTTTAGCTATAACTCCATTTAGGAAACTATGTCCTGATTTATCTACAGGTGCCTTCGATCACCTCTTCGAGATCATTCATCGCGAAGGCGGGCTGGATGGCGGATTGGTAGTCTCAGATTGCTTGGGTATCATCGAAGGACTGGTCAAGTATCAAGTCGTCAACCAAAACTTCTTCCGCGAGACGTCTTGCATTCCCAACCTCCCAGCTCTCATGCTCTTCCCTTCCCCAGGTTTTCTCTCACAAAGCTGGAACGAGCAAAAGCTCATGAACGGAAGCACGGTGATGAACATCGCTCGGTGCGTTGTCCTTTCTCCGCTCAGCCGATGAGTGCTCAATTGTCAATTCCTAGCAATCTTGTCACTGGCGCTGGTCAAACGAAACTAGCAAACCAAAAGGCACTTCTGAGCAGTGGAACGACACGGATGCTTCTTGAGCTTGGGGTCTCTTCTCACGCACCGCCACGCCTAAAGGCCCAAGCCCTACACACGCTCTCAGATGTTATACGCTTCTCTCCCGCCTCCCAAGAGCTCTTCCACAACATCTCGATCCTCCCCCCTCCTACCCCCATCCCCGGCTCGAAGTCTTCCACTTCTAGCTATCTCAACATCCACCATCCGACGTCTAACCAGGAGTATCCGTCTCCTCGAGGAAGCGTTAGCGCTTCTGCCGATTCTGAGGATCAAATTGTGGACGATTCTCCCGTCAATGCCGTCACTGCCCTGGTACTATTGGCAACGGATGCAAGGGAAGATGAAGTGCCGCTCGACATCCTTCGAGTAAGAACGGGAGCGGTGAGGGTTTTGGGCAGTTTACTGAGCGGAGACGAGGCTGGAAAGGTGTCTGTGTTGACTGACAACCGTGGGACTGGAGCTGGACGAGTGCTGTTGGACGTCCTCAAGAGCTTACCCAAGGTCGATTCGCGTTCTGCCATCTTCTCATCCCACGCACTTCTGTTTGGTTGTCTTGTTTTCTCCCAGATCATTCGTGGTGATGAGATGGCGAAGAAAGTTGCGAGGAGTATTGTGGAAGAAGCGGTGGAAGAGGATGAGGATCCGATGACCCTCGTTCACGGTCTCATGGGCAACTTGATGATGGCTTTCAGGGAGAGGGACGAGACGACGGAGGAGAAGTTGAAGCGAGAGTGGGATAGGGTCATCGTTGGGTTCTTGACCGTCTTGATTGTTTGGATGTGGGAGAGCGAGGGCACGGTGGGAGAATGGTTGAAGGAAGACTCGAATCTTCAAATCGTATGTTTATGCCATAGATCTGACACACAATGACTGACGCATGCTGGATTAGCTTGTTCAACCTGTCACGCAGGCAAGTGGTGTCGATGTCCTTGTGCAAGGTCTCTGTGCTATTGCACTTTCCACGGTTTACATGTTTGACCGCCTGACCACTGGCCTAACAAGGTATGTTCTTTCAGTCGTTACTGGCCATGTCAATTCTCAAGAACCATCGCACAGGGGGACTCTCCAGCCCATTATAAACCGTGCTGGAGCTGAACAGTTCCCGAGTCTCATCAGTCGTCTACGTGAAGACCCGCGGTTTCGAAGCGTCACCCCCGGATTCTTGGAGAACTTCGGAACTGCTGAAGAAGTGCCGGAAGGAGAAGAGGAGGAAGAACCGGAAGGGATTTGGTTCGATGAAGCATTTGTAGAATGGATCAAGCCTGAATTCAGTACGTCTTCCATGTTGCAGCTGGGAACCCATAAGCTCATCGAACGGCAGTGAGCATACAACGCGCTATACTGGTTGACCCAGAAGCTGTTGGAACAAGTACGTCCAGGACTCCGACAAGCTGGGCCATGTCTAATATTTTGGACCAGGTGCTGGAGGAGGCGAAACGGCGGAGCTGATCAGCAGTCTGCGAGGAACCGTGAACGAATTGATGAGGGAGAAGGAAGCGCTCATTGTCCGTCTCCAAGAGAACGAGAGGGAGCGAGGGGAAGAGGTACTTCTCTGAGCTTACTCTCCCGCACGATGGTGACAACGCCGAATGGGAACAGCACAATCTCGCACGCAAAGAGCTAGATCGGCTATCTGAAGAGGTTGTACAGCTGAAGGCGAAACTTGACGGTAAAGATGATGAAGTCGCGATGGCCAAGGAACCTTTGAACCGACGCATACAGGAGCTCGAAGCTGACAATACCAAGTTGGCCACTGATCTCGCAATGATTCAATCAACACCCTTGCAAAAGGCAAGGACATCGACAGAGGAATCGTCTTTAAGTCTCGTTGCTGAACTAAAAGGGAAGAATGCGGATCTGGAGGAGAAGGTGAAGGAGTTGGAAGTAAAGGTTGAAGAAGCGAAGGAGAAGGAGAAAGAGGAGGAAGATCTTCTCGTTTTGTTGGAGGAGCTCAGTACAAAGAGGAAGGCAGATAAGAAACGCTTGAAGGAGGCAGGTCTAGAGGTGTCGGAGGATGAGGATGAGGATGTAGAGGAGTAGAATGTGATGCTTACGTGTGAGCTGCACCTGTGTCATTTCTAATGATGCCCTTCTTGATTTCAGCATGAAACTGTGTACGTGGTTCAGGAAGTAGACTGGGCAACATGAGAAACTTAGGATTAGGGGGATGATAGCGTATGTTTTGTCTCCAATGCCCAAATTCGCCAAATGCCAGCCTCAGGCCCTATCAATATCATGTTGACTGTGCATTCCTGCGACGCACCTTACGTTCTCTCAGTCCTTACGTTATACTAGTAGTACCAATTGTATTTTATCAATGATCAATGCGATCGTTCTGCAACATCACTGCGCCCTTGCAGCCTACGCCACCAACTGTCCCTCCCATCATGATCGATGGGTTGATAGCTGACAAGCCTGCTGGTGCATGTATCAGCTTGTGTAAGAGCTTACACATATTTTGCTCATGTTACAAGTTTGTTTGCTGTCTCTCCGTGCCAGCCGTTCCTCCCCGCTTACGGTCGACTCAAGCTCAATTCATTCAATCCGTTTGAAAATCCAACTTTTGGCAAATAAATAGCCTACGAAAAACGATAAAAGCAGGCAGAGAGGCATAGAGCAACAGAGCGTAGACATCCTCCATAGATTAGTGTTACCTTTGCTCCAAACTAGAATCAGTCAGCCACCAGTTAGAAGATGGATATCGAAGCCTTCCGTCGAAACGCATACGCCGCTGTGGACCAAATATGCGATTACTACACCACCCTCCCATCCCAGACCGTCCAATCCACCGCGAAGCCCGGGTACATCAAGGAACTTCTCCCGAATGAGCCGCCACAGGATGGCGCGCCGTTCGAGGAAGTCATGAAGGATTTTGGGAGGGTTGTCCTTCCCGGGTAGGCCAAATTTCATCTTCTTTGCCCTTTGATATGCGTTATTATATTATGAATAGCGTTTTTGATAGTCCTGTTGGATGGATGAATGGTATAGGATAACGCACTGGCAGCATCCCGGTTTTTTTGCTTTTTTTCCGTCCAATTCCTCCTTCGAATCCATTGTCGCGGACATGTTCGCTGGAGCTGTCTCGAATCCGGGTTTTAGTGTTCGTGTTTTGCCTGCCTCTGACGTTACGACGAAGCTTACATATTGCCTCTAGTGGGTAGCATCACCAGCGTGCAGTGCGTCCTTAACGCCTCTTCGGCAACCACATTGACCACTCGTTTGCAGCTGAGCTCGAAGTGGTGATGGTTGACTGGGTCGCTAAACTGCTCGGTCTCTCCCCTTCCTTCCTCTCTACCTCCGAACGCGGAGGGGGAGTGATCCAGGGAAGCGCCTCCGAGGCTCTGCTTGTGATCACTGTGGCTGCTCGAGAGCGTGCTTTCTCGTACTACTCCTCTCCTTCGCTGGAGCCACTGCTCCGTCGAGAGCCGGATGAGATCAGGAGCAAGCTCGTGATGTATGGCTCGACGGAGACTCACAGTGTGGGAAAGAAGGCGGCGCTGGTTTTTGGAGTTCAATATAGAGCTTTGGAGGTAGAAATGGAGGATGGTTTGGGATTGAGGGGAGAGACGTTGAGGATGGCCGTGGAGGAGGATGTGGCAAAGGGTCTCGTCCCCTTTCTCGTAGGTGAGCTATGTGCTTGTCCTTCTACTAGCGAGATACTCATGGCACATGAAGTTGTTACCGTCGGAACCACGAATGCAGGCTCCATCGATTTCGTTTCTGAAATTGTTGCCGTCTGTCAGTTGTCATCTCATTCCCTCACTCTGCCCTTCTGACATAACCACTTGCGTTAGCGAGAGATTATCCATCCCTCTTCGTACACGTCGACTCAGCGTGGGGTGGAGTCTACCTCGCGTGCCCGGAAAACCGTGCACAGGCACGATTGGAGGAGATCAACGCCTTCGTAGAAGGAGACGGGACCGCACCAGGACAAGTCCACTCTTTCAGTACCAACATGCATAAAGCTGGTCTCACCACTTTTGACGCTACATGCCTGTGGATCAGGGAGAGGAAGATGCTCACTGACGCTCTCAGCATCACGCCACCTTATTTGAGGAGTGCGGTAGGGGATCAGGGCACGGTCATTGATTATCGGAATTGGAATCTGGGGCTTGGTATGTCTCGCTTCTAATCTACAGAAAATCGTAGGGGGACTGAAGAATGTATGTGGATAGGGAGAAGGTTCAGAAGTCTGAAGATCCTATTCGTCCTTCGTTCCTATGTTAGTCTTCATCTCCTTTCTTTCTTATTAGTAGATAGCCAGAGTTGACCTGACACGCGGATCCAGGGAGTTTCCGGCTTCCAAGCGCACTTACGTCGACACTGCGAACTAGCTTCTCGATTCGAGTCTTACATTCGCTCGTCCTCCTCTTTCTCCCTCCTCGTTCCCCGTCGTTGGGGCCTCGTCGTCTTCCGCCTCACCGACGCCAATGCGAACGAGGAGGAGCTCAATGCATTGAATAAAAAGTTCTATGCTACGATTGAACAGGATAGAGACATTATGATTTCCTCAACTATCATCAATGGCGTTTATTGCATTCGACTCGCCGTTGGAGGGATTACTACCAGGGAGGAACATGTGGATAAAGCGTGGGAGTTGATACAGCTTTATGCTGAGCGAGCTCTTCGCGACAGAAAGCCAGCACTGTTGAATTAGCCTCTTGTTAATACAGTTACGGATAAATCTGCAGTAGACAATAGATGCTTCTAACAGAGGACTAACTGAGAAGGTTCCATGATCAAGCTGATTGAGAAGCAACAACAAAAAGACTTGTAAGGGTATCAGGGAAATCGTCGAGTTTAGGTGAAGGAGGGGAATCACGGAACAAAGCTGTGGGAGAATCGTCCTCCTGACAAGAACTGAGCAACCCACAGAGCAATGAGAAGAAGCCTACCCTTTTTATTTGCATCTGCGCCTCCATCGCAGCTTCTGGAGGAGTAGGAACTGTCGAATCTGAGTTTGAAGGGGAATAGGCGGACTAGGACGGGTGGTAATGTAAGTGAGTTGTCGTTTCAACGAGGATGATCAAAGGTGAAAGACCCACGTGTGATCCTGGTGCTGCTTGGAAGACAGATGGGAAACTGCTAAGATCTGGTGATGCAGGCATGGATAGGAAAATATGTTTCCGCTCCTCGATCTATTGACAATATGTTAGCAGAGCATGAGAGAGGGATGGAAATCGCACTTTATCCAACTCGTCCTCAAATTCTGCGATATGAGCTGAGATCCTGCTGTTGAGCCATGCAGCATGCTTATGGATATAAATGATTCTGTTGATCTCGTCAGATGTGCCTTCTCTGTAAAGAAGCAACGAGCAACGAGCCTAAATATCAAAGGGCGGAACGACGGAAAGCGTTCAATATAATGCGCAATATACCTCCATCCAGTTGGCAGAGAGTCGAAGAAAGTCGTTGGGGACAGAGCATTGCCACACCTCCCAAGAATAACGTGCTCTCTCCTATGCTCTAACATCTTGATCACGAAGCTGCAGAACTGGAGTGTGAGCCTGATGTGAAGGTCACAAATATCTCGCATAAACACGTTCAGTCGCTCTAGTATTTTACTGAGCGGAAAGCGCCGCAAACAGCTTTCTACGAAGCAAGCAGCACTGGAAACGTTCATTGATTCTTCTCTCCTTACGGTCAGTGAAGTAGTGAATGATTCGGGGGTCCCCCCGAGCGTGTACAGAGGCGGGAAAGGTGTTTGCGATGAGGGAAGAACGCCAGTTGGGGAAAAGGAGGAGGAACGCCATTGACGGAAAGCGACAAGAAAATCGTATATCGTCGAGGCGGCGTTTTCCGCCTCTGTTTGGGAAAAATCATCTCGCCGCAGGCGCATCACTGCTAAACCAGTTAACTAGCTTCGTACATCGAGGGGGAGAAGATTGTACTGCAGCCTGATAGATAGCGCGCCACACTCCAAAGGTGGCACCAATAGGTATTCTCGTGCTGCTTGGCGGATGGACTGGCAGTTGCGAATGCGAAAGGGTCGAGGAAGAATTGATGATTGTTCTCGCTGTGCTTTGCGATTTCCCAACCTTCTGCATCTGATCTGTTGAACAATTACAATTAAATCTTCCTAGCGTGGGCGAGAGGGAGAAGAACTAAGTACAACGCAGGCACTTCGTTAAAGTAGGCGTGGAACTTGACGTCGTACACCTTGTTCGTTCCATTGGGATCATGATACACCGAGATCAGGAGAATAGGCACCTACAAATAACAACTCAAAGTACTTCCCCAGTAGCTTTTTCTTTCCTTCCAAATCAGCCGCGCGGAATAGCCCCAGAAAACACCTCCAAATGATCTTCATAAGCTCGAGCATCTCTCTCGTGGGCTGCAAATTGCTGAGTAGATACATGATGAGGGATGCGTACTCCAGTGACTCGGGCGTTACCTGTCGCAAAGGCGAGGAAGGATGTAGAACCTTTTCGAGGCAGTTCATGACGAGAGAAAGGTGTGCATAGGAACGCGCGTGACCTTGAGGACGAAGGTCAAGAAGATCGTCTGCGAGCGTTTGCGGTGGGATTGTAGGAGTGAATGAGGAGCCGAGTATAGCCTACAGACAAGTCAGAACTACGGGCAATGAAGATGATCACTTTTTGTAGGAGTAAACGAAGACTGACAGAATGGTTCGTCTTCTCTGCTCCAACTGCAAGCCTCAAAGCAACATACAGTTCAGCGTACTTGTTCATCTCTTCCTGCCCAGTCTTCATCTCATGGTAGTTGCTCCAAGACACAGGGAGTTCTTCTGAGTTAACCGAAACACGTAAACGGATCTCGCTTGCTGACACTATGCTCTGGCAGTAAGCATAAATTATTGATGTACATGACAGGGAAAAGCGTACAAAGCATGAGATGATCTCCTAATGAACAGGCAAGCTGAATATTTGCCAATCTAGCATCTGGAGAGCTTGAACCAACGCGGAAGATCTCTAGGAGAGGTTTGATTGCTCTAAGGTGGCTTTCATCCGCAAGCTCTATCTCTTGAGGCTCTTCCTTTTTGGCTCTCTTTCCCTTCAAAGAAGCATGAGAGGCATGTCCTTGCCGCGTCTTCGATACCCTCTCTCTCGGTCGCGACTTCGGTTTGTTACCATCGTTTGAGCTTGGAGTTGTCAAGTCATTGAGCCTACGTCGTCGTCTTATTTTGGAAATATCAGCCTCGAGCTGTCTTGAAGAGGAGTATCCACCACTATTGAGTTCGCCCAGCTCCCATCTTTTCCCAATGATATTTCAGCTTCTACTGCTCGACGGTTGCAGGGGAAAGACGAGACGAACCGCTTGTCCTTGAGGACGATTCTGGGATTGCGTTTCTTCTTTGGGGGAACAGGATCGGAGGACATTACAGGATAGGATAGGGAGACACTTCACACGTAGATTTGGGTATCGGTCCTTGACAGAGCGTCAGCTTCACCATTTTCAAGTGCAGAGTTGAAGAGTTGACGTTTGCTGCGATCACGGACCCGAAGTCACAAGAAAGATCTAGGACAATTTCAAACGGGTCAAAGTTTATCTCATTTGCCAATGTTACTCATTTAATAGTCCCTGGTCCAACGACGAAAGCAGTCGATCCAGTCTCATGGCATTTCGTCTGTCACAGTTTCTCACAACTCCACTTGCACGCGGAGGTCTTACACATCTGTCAATGTCGAAGTTGGGTAACGCGACTGGGACCCAGAGGGCAATGATGGCAGCCCGACATTTGTCCAACGGTGCTGCCCCGTCTGAACAGGTGCGTTTTGATTGATGGTCGTGAGGGTTTTGTTATGATTTGTTGTGTGGATTGTATCTCATGCCAAGAGGTGGCATGGGCTTCGTTGTTAACCCCATCACCCCAATTGAACGGAGAGAGTTGAGCTGCCAAAGTATTGCTCTTAACAGAAAGCCCAACATCTCAATAGACGAGTTCCAAAGTTTTCTTTCTGCTGGAGCCATAGCGGCACTTCCTAGGATGATGGTATGCCGACTGTTACCTGGTTGTCAAAATTCTGGCTAAACTACCAGAGCGATAGCGGTAGAACTGCATCGAAACTTTTGAAAAAATGACTTGATGAAGGGCCAACGTTGCACGGATATGCCGGTATGTGCCTGGAAACCCTCTTCATGACCATGTTGTCTATTCAGGACACAAGAACAAGTTTGATGCTTAAATTAACGCTCTACGCAGAGATTTCATATATTCTACTGAATCCCATAGCTGGATATGCTCTAACAAGCCTACGACAATAAGAGCGGCTGCCTTTACACTGCACATTCACCTTAGACCCTATGTTCACTTTGGATGGTCAGTGCTTGTTTCATGCTGTCATTCTTCTAGCCATCGCTGATCCTTCTACCTCTGTCGATTGGGTTTTGTCGCAAAACGGCGGCTCTGCTGCACTATTGTACCTTCCAGTGATATAAAATAATGAACAACATTGCTGATGGGAGTCCTGACAGCATGTTACCACGAGCAGCCTTTCCACCTCCCTTCCCAGCGTAACTTTAACCCGACCCTCCGCTCTGAATTCGCTAACGCACGATATGTGTGTCTCGCTCTCCAGCGCCTTCAACTCTTACGCCACCTCTTCCGCTGTCCGCGCAGTCGTCTTACGAGGTGAAGGCCGCGCCTTCTGTGCTGGAGGAGATGTCGTCTCCTTATCCAAAGCGTTACAGAAGGATCCGCCGGATGAAGGGCTTTGTTATGATTTCTTCAAGACAGAATATGAAGCCGACATCCTTTTGGCCAAATTTGAGAAGCCTATAGTGGCGTTGTGGGATGGGATTGTCAGTACGTTACCTCTTCCGTTTGCGATGAAGACAGTGAGTTGACGCTTTTTTGTTGCGATAGTGGGTGGTGGAGTTGGTATCAGTATCCATGCACCTTTTCGGATCGCTACTGAAAAAACGCTCTTCGCCATGCCTGAAGTGCGTGTTTAAGTCTAATAATTCATCATGATCTTGACAATACTCTGCAAAAGACGACGATCGGCCTATTTCCCGATGTCGGGGCCTCTTTCTTCCTCTCGCGGATGGATGGTGGATTGGGTCTTTACCTAGGTCTCACCTCTGCCCGGTTAGCAGGATATGCTGCATAGTTCGTCATCCCATTGTCTACACTAAGAAGGTCATCTGATACAAGGCTATGAACAGTCAAGCTGGTGTCGCAAGCCACTTCGTCCCCTCCTCTCAGATCCCAGCACTAGTCGACCGCTTGGCGGCAATCAAAGATTCAGATTGGCCAACGGAGCAGAAAGAGGCTCTCCTCTTCATCGATTCAATCGTCCGACCTTTCGAATCCGCAGGTGCAGAGCCAGCACCGTTTGAGTTTGTTGGCGCGAAGCGGGAAGCCATCGACCGCATTTTTTCTGTCAAGAAGAAAGATCGGACTCTCGCACATATACTTGAGGACCTTGGGAAAGTGGAAGGAGAGCTCAAGCCCTGGGCGGAAGAAACCAAGAAAACAATTGAGAGTAGATCCCCCACTAGTTGTCAGGTAACTGTGGAGCAATACCGGAGGGCAAAGAATATGGATATTGATCAGGTTTTTGGTATGGATTGGAGCCTAGCTTGTGCTTGTTGCGTGAGTCTGATCCCTCCACCTCGTGTCTGGCTAAAGACTATAACTGGACGACTATTGCAGACACCAAACTTGCACACCGATTTCAGGGACGGAGTCGCTTCCTTGCTTATCCAAAAATCAAAAACGCCGCCAAAATGGCAATCTCCCTCACCCGATCTTGACGCATATTTCTCATTCTCGACTCCCTCCTCTCTCTCATCTCCCCCTTCGAAACCATTTAAATCTTATCCACATGCCGAACTGCCCCTTTCCCTTCCCTCCGAAGACTATATTGCCAAAGTCGTCCGGGGAGAGACGAAGACCAGCGGCTCATATGCACTGACGGAAGAAGAGATTATACAAAAGTTAGTAAAAGAGTGGAAGCAAAAGGAGGGAGTAGAGGAAAAGGTGAGGGAGGTATTAAGCAGGAAGACGAAAGAAGGAGAAGAGAAGACAAGAAAGTGGGTTCATTGAGGAGCCCATGCAATGCATACTGTGCAAATTGATGTTTCTCTTTCTTCTCCAAAACAAAAAGAGTACCTGACCGCGTCCCTTATCGCTTGTAGCAGGAAAAGTAGCGGGAAAAGTTGGCCAAATGTTAATCATCAATATGTCAAAAATCCGACTGCATTGCTGGAAGAGCGTTATATTTGAAGGAGGAAGAACAGAACAAGGTGACACATAAAAGACGGAGAAAACGGAGAAAGGAGTGACATCCAAGGTGGAAAAAAGCGTTCAGAGAGAGGATTGAACTCTCGACCTCACGATTGCTTGATGATAACAGTCGTGCGCTCTAACCAGCTGAGCTATCCAAACTCACATGTTGAAAAGGTCTTGTAGGCCATTTATGTACACAAACGCTGTCGGGAAAGTTGTTTTCCTCAGTTACTTAGCTTTTTGGCATCAGTCATAAGAAGTATTTTTGAGCCCTCCCTCACCACTCACCATGAAAGCTATACCAATATAACTCATACACTTGCCTCTGAGGAAATCTGATGTGGATGTGAACATTTCGTATTACACCCAAACCCTCAGGGCTTCAATGGGAGTGCCCCTTGCAACTGGTGTCGGGCGAGAGAGCCAACGACTGCTGAAAACACCTGCCTCCCAAAGCCACAGAGCTTGGTACTAATGTTAATGCTGCATCGCCTTACAATAATGGGAGATCACAGTGATAATCGTAGTGTTAAGAGAACAAACGGTCGTGACAATGGAAGATCCTCAACCCCCTCTTCCGCCATCTCCAGTTCCTTGAATCTCCGGAAATTTGGACGGCCAAGGGCTTCCGCCATATTCCAATGCCTGCGGATGGTTTTGGAGATCCGTCTGTGCCATGGTAGGATGTGAAGAAGGATGCCATCCTCTAGCGACTCCGCTTTGGAACGCTTCTGCGGTAGGGGTTATCGAGCGTAGTTGATGCGCGTTCATAATCTCCTTCACCTCTTCTCCCCCGTGTTCATAATCTCCGTAAGGTCCGGATATTGGACGGTCAGACGAGGGACTGCTAGTGTTCTCTTTCGTCGTGGCAGAAAGTGGAGGAGGGCTGAACGGGGACGGAGTGTTGCCAGTATCACTAGTACGGCTGTGCAGGAGTGCCTGGGGTTTAGAAAATGGCAGTCTGCGGAAGTGGCGGCGGTAACGGTAAAGGAAGAAGGTGATCACGACGAGCAGCACGCCCGCAACAGCCCCTCCAATCGCTGCGCCAATTGCATTATTCTTCTTCTTACCCGAGGAAGTCGTCGGTGGATTGTAGGGGATTGTTAGACTGTTTAAGCATTAGAAAGGCAAATCAAGAAAGTAACCGACGCACACGAAAACATCTACATCCAAACCCGTCCCATCCGCCAAATTCCTCACCGTCATGTTATATCCCCCTACCCTTTCAGGATCCAGATCTGTAAACGAGCACAAGAAGACGGGATAATCCGCGGTGGGAGAGTATCCATTAAACAAAACATCCGGTCGACCGTCGCTCAAGGAGCAGCTACCCTGCCCATGGTTCAAGTAGTTGTAGCCGGTGTAATAAACTGCCTGTGTTTTGATCAGATAGGATCCCCGGATGCGGAGAGATGCAAGGGCAAACCGTTGCGCCACTGAAGTTAAGTGTCGCACTCCCTACACCAAATGTAAAATGATCTGTTCTGAGGAAGGAGTCGATGTTGGTATAGGAAACCCATGTCTTGGAACCATCAGCAAACCATATCAGCTAGGAAGCCATGAAGCAATGAAGCAACAAAGAAACAACTGACACCGTCATATGTTATGCTGTCCACATCTTGATCATCCACTGTGACGTTCTTATACACCCTCGAGCTTTCACTTCCTTGCAGCGCAGCCTGACCTCCGTCGTCGAATTCTACAATGAAATAATCGACATTCATGGACGCTCCTGCCGTATTCGTGAGGAGAAGAGAATGGGTAGCGTCCTCCAAACCGTGAAATGAGCAAAATGGCGCGTTCGTGGAAGCGGGACCTTGACCAGACAGTTGCACTACTTCCCCACCGTCCAAAGTGCAGGTAAAGGTGGAGTGGTCTACATTTTGGAGACCGTAATAAGTAATAGCCTATTGAATGAGTTCAGTACTCTCGTCGGAAGAGGACAGGGAGGTGCGAACTGTTCCATTGAAAGTGACTGTTGCAGTCGAGCCCGCCGTAGAGCTGTAATGTGTCGTTTTATTCCAAAAACCTGTGGTGCCTTGGTTGACGAATGCCCAGTTCTTTCCGACCGTAAGTGATTACGCTCGCTCCGAAGGCATGAGAACTGACGTACCCCATCCGAGTATACTATGGCATCGCTGGTGTCATCAATAACTTCGTATCTGCGAATGCTGTGGGCAGTTCTAACAAGCAAGAGAGTGAGCGAGAGCGAGAGACGGGCCATCCGTTCCATTTCTTCCTTGGGTAAGCTGGCGACACCGCTGGCAAGTGGTTAACCAGAGCAGACAGAGTTCCCAGAACCATGCCTTTTGGAATACTTTGAGTACATATGCGGAGAAGCTAGGATCTGTGTTGAACCTGGTTCATTGGAATAGAGTGCCCCATTCGTGCCCCGTTCAAACATGTAATTTGAACCAACCAAATCCAAGAAACCCAGAATGTTGGCCCGAACTGTCCTACGGTGGCGCCAGTCTGGCACCAATCTGAAGGAGGTCAAATACGATCAGAAATAAGGGAAGTACCGCATGCTCCGCCTCCTTGTTGTACGAAATAGTCCTTAGAGATCATCGAATATCGAATGCGAGGGCAGCCCTTTTGCAGTACTATGCAGTCTGTCAAAGGGACATGCCACAGAGATGCATCGGAATGGAATGAAACGAAAGGGCATTGCATGGAGAGTAAGGATGACAGACAAGTTCCACTACAACATAGCCGCATGGCAGTGGTCTGATTCTGTCTGCTGGAGAGGAGTCAGAATCGGTGCATATCGAAAAGAAGCAGATTGCACTTGTTCTCTCTACGCCTGCCTTCGCCGTAGGCAACTCTGACGTAGAGAGGAGAGGAACATCAAGTGTCAATTCTTTTCGTCCCGAATACTCGAAGAGGACAATAAAGCTTAGATTGGGTGTAAACAAACATTCCAGTCACGATACTATTGAGGTTGAAGAAGCACGACATGGACGTCGACCACAGTTCGACCTCCTCGCGGCAACGGCGCATCACGATATACGATATGGAGGGTGATGTCCAGATACACGCTGCACATACAACAGTTCGTCTCGCTCGCAGTATGGAGTTCTATCCTTCCGAAACTTCTCACGTTTGCGTTTGCGGATCACTCAAGAAGCAAAGAACGCACCTGTCTCATCGTTCCAAAATTATCTCATTCCTTGGGTAAGTCATATTTACATCCCTGTCCTGTTGATACCTTACGTGCTCGTGCCGTGTCCCTGCCTCAGCCTGCCTTGAGTCTAAGACGTTCAGACTCGTTCTTCTTGTGCTTTCCCCCTCCTCCACGCGGGTGTGGGGTTTGACCGGGACGATGATAAAAGCAAATAGAAATCGATGATCGAGCACAACACCTCCAGCACACACCTTCCCGATCATCAAAGTTGCATCAACTTCTGAAGCGAGCCTTCATCGAAACTGTTCAACATGTCATTCGCACAAGAAGTTGGGTTGAACTCCCTCAGCCCCAAATACATTGAAATCTTGGGACCTAAATACGTCGAGTTGTACAATCAGAACATTGGTTTGTGTCCCTTTCGCTTGCTAATATCAGCAAATAACACTACCCCTTAATTTACGCGATTTGGAATGGATGCAGTGGGGAAGTTTCTCGCTCACCAGGTCTCGATGAAAGAGAACAGACAAAATCCAGTCATTGCAGGCTTGGGAGGAGAACCGGGGCCTGCGATTGGGAGGATTTGGGATACGAAGATCCCTGTTAAGGAACCGGAGGGGGAGATAACTCTGAGGGTTTATGAGCCGAAAGAGCTAGGAGAAAAGGAGGAGAAACCGGTGTATATCAACTTTCACGGCGGAGGATGGTGTATTGGAGGCATCGGCGACGATGAACGTAAGCTTGCTTATCCTCTGGTTGCTCAAGTGCTGATTTTGCTTGGAAAGCGTTCATCAGACATGTCGTAGACAGGTTAGGTGTGATAGTAATTGATGTTGGCTACCGACTCGCGCCAGAGTTTCGCTTCCCCGTCCCACTCGAAGGTGAGCCTGCCCCGCTTCCTTTCCTAAATTTGTTGTTACTTATCCTGCCTATCCTAGACTGCTGGACAGCTTTCGAATACATTCGTACCCACGCCTCCCAATTCCGCATCAACCCCTCCCAGATTGCCGTTGGCGGTTTCTCAGCTGGAGGACATATCTCTGCCATCCTCTCACACCGAGCTAGAGACAAGGGCATCCAGGCGATTGTTTTTGCGCTGATTGTAATCCCTGTGACTGATGCAAATGCCCTCGATGAGGAGCTATTTATCCGCCGCGGTACGAGACCTCTTCACTAGTGCGTGAGCATGAGCATGGCTGATGGGTGAACGGATGGGACAGATTCTCCGTACAAGAGTTGGACAGAGCACCACGATGGTCCCTTCCTTTCTTACCACCGCATGTCGTATTTTTACCGATACTTCCTTCCTGCTTCCGGCATCACTTCTTCATTCCTAGCGTCACCCCTCCTCTCCCCAATCCATCAAACCAACTTCAAATCCCTTCCTCCCACACTAGTCGCTGTCGCAGAAGTTGATGTTCTTCGAGACGAAGGATTAGCATATGCGAGAAAGATGCGAGAGGAAGGTGATGGTTGGGTCCAATGCTGGCTTGCGCGAAACGTTCCACATCCCTTCCCACATCAGTATAAGGCAACCGAGAGGGCGGTGGAGTTTCGAGAGCTCGCAATCAAGAGGTTGGCGGAGGCATTCAAGGGTGAACTGAAGGGTAAACACTGGGAAACGAACGTAGATGTTGAACCGAAGATTGCTGGTACGAAGGCGGAGACGGTGACTCAGGAGACAGCTGCTGCTGGGAAAGTGGGGTATGGAGGAAATTAGATTACGAAATGATTTGTTCGAGGATCATTGGGGAAGAAATGTGGAGCGAAAGTTATGTATTTGTTTGAACGCTGATGTTACATTACAAATGAATCGTGCAATATAACTTACAAAGACGGGCGAATTCATGATCCCCGGACACTCAATCCTTTGATTTTTCCTCCTTTTCACCTTTCTCTTCTTCCTCCTCACTCCCTGAGTCCTCAGTCTTCTGCCTCTTCCTGTCTTTCTTCTCATTCTCGCTTTTTTCTTCCTCATCCACTTCCTCCGCCTTCCTCTTCTCCACTCTCTTCTTCTCCTTCAGCCCCTCCTTTTTCCTCTTCTCCCACTCTTCAGCCACATGCTTCTTCAGTGCTGGGAAGGTGCTGAATTCTTTCTCACAACCCTCCACATGGCATTAGTTTCATTTCGTATGTGAGTTTGGTTTTGAGTGTATATTCTGGATATGAAAGGTTTTCGAGGAGGTCTGAAAGGTGGAGAAAGAAGCCTGTTTTCATTTTTTCATTGCCAAAGATAAGAATTACTGGACGGAAAGGGGGAAGGAAAGCACGAACCTAGCTCCGGGTGGAAGGAGTTCCAATGTTTCTTGTGCTTTAAACGGTCGCTTTGGAAGTCCGTAGATATGACGTGCTATCAACCAGAAACCAAGGGATAGTTGAGTACGTGAGAGAAGAGCAAATGTTTCAAGGAGAAAGAGCGAAGGAAAAGGATATACAAGATGTAGATGCTTCATACTCTCCGATGCATGAAATCCCACCTGAATATCCCACTTAAACCCTTCCTCCTTCACCATACGTTCCTCAATTATTTTCTTTAAATCTTCCGCCTTATCTCGCAAATACTCCAGCACTTCAACGACCTTGGACCGGGGCACGGTAGCGCTGGAAAGGAGAGAGCGGAGAGATGAAAGAGAGGAAGCGGGGACGTCAGGGAAAGGAGATGGTAACCGAGCTGAAGAAATGTAAGCTCAGATGAAAAAAAATAGACAGATGGCGCACGCATGATTAAAAAGTGATATTTTGCTTTGGGATAACAGTCGTAAATTGTTAACCTGTAATCCCAATGCGAAGTCATTTGTCTCCATCCAGTTGCTGCTCCAAAGAAAAGATAACTGACGTCTTCTCGTCGTGCACAAGATACAAATCTATGTAATGCCGTTAGAAAGGTTGCTAATGAAGGGAGAAGCGAAAGAACCAACCCTTCCCGAGCTCTTTTGGCGGATCCTTTGACTTTGCGTAGTTCTCGAGTGCGAGGAGAGCAGCCATAATTCTTCTACCTATAGCGCGCTAGCGACTGCCAAGTTATCGAACAAACTCAGTGTCGAGACTCAAAGCGTTATGAAGAGAAGAAGAGGAATAGAGAATAAAGATCGTGCAATACCAATCACGTGACCATGAGTTGACAAATGCGAAGTCGTGGAACCAGAAGACGAATTCAACGATTTCGGGAGCAGGCAAGATGTCATTAGCCATTGGTTCCCTCTTCTACGTTATCCTCCTACTCATTAACGCCGTCGCAGTGCTCTCAGAAGAGCGCTTTTTGGCCCGTAGTGCGTATTTCGATGAAAGTCTCAATGGGTTCACTTCATGAATGGAAACAGTTGGCTGGTCCTCTAACCCTGCTGCACACCGTCAAGAGTTCTCTTATGACCCGAATGGTGACCCCACCGGCCCTGGCATTAAGTTGAGGATTATACAGCTTATTGGGGCTGTTAGGACGCTCATGCGAAGTAGGCACTCTTTGTCTTGCCACGCCTGAGAAAAAGAAATGCTGATAATGTGCTGTAGTACCTCTTATACTGATCAATATTTTCGTAATTGCACATGCACTCGTGCTTGGTTAAAATTTGTGGAGAGGAGTTAGCGCTTTTGGACTTTGATGCAAGAAAGGGAAGGACACAGAGGACGGACTCGTTGTGCGTCCAAGGTAGATGGGAACGGTGTGAGTCTATCCTTAAGGAGCTGCGATGTGAAGGGGAATTTGGTTGGTCCTCTTCTTGCCCCCACAACATGAAACGTCTTTGCTCCACCGCGACACTCCACAACTGCGTGACGGACGATTTGATGGAGGTTCAGAATGTATGAAATTGTTTCCATCTTTGGACTTTGGACAACGTTATGACAACAAGAACTCCATATTTCCAGCTTGTTCAAAGGAACACAAACATGACGTTTACTCCCTGGTTACGCTGGTTACTTCCAAACTGCGCGGTTGTTGTAACGTTTGTTTGCTGTTTTGTTTATCCTCGATCCTGTCAGATTGCGATTCATACAATCACAGCGCACGTCACTGCTGTTCTTTTCTACCAACTTGGATAATTGTGGCTGTTCAAGTTTGTGCTTCAAGTTCCACACCAGTGGAACTGTTCCTCATCCGTTGCTCAACCAAGGTTGTGGACTTCCTCCTTCTGCCCCCAAGGATGCTAGACCTGTGTGAGTCTAACCTCCTCACAGATGATTCTCATCTTGCGATAATGACGAGGTGAAAGTTTCCGTTAGGCAGGTCCAGAAAACCTTCAAACCTACTTTCAACCTCTCACGAGCTACCCGGAGGAAAGCTCGGATTGAAACTGTCTCTCATATTTCCCTCTTTCCATACTGGCGATACGAACTAAGGTGCAACCTGTGATTCAGGACCTTCCCCGGAACGAAGCGTGTAAATATTTTCTAAGCTGGTCCACTGAGTGCAATCTAGAACCGGACAGTGAAAATCTGTCCCAATTTTTGTATAACTTTGCCAAATCGAGGGTTGTTTCGAGACGTTTCCAACCAAACAACATCAAAGAGTCGCGTCTTTCCAGCTTCCAGATTCTTGCGGATGAAACCTTTTAAACTTAACGAGCTTCCATGAGTTCAGACCTCTCCAGGTCAACAGGAGGTCAAGCCCTGGTTGTAAGATAGCATATTAGACCATTTTCGGGCTTGCATTGAAACAATGGAGAGTCTGTGCGTCGTTATCCGTGCGCTTGTCGCTTTGTGCCACGTCCGGCGATTAGAACAAGGACAAGGACGCGAGGAGGACGGCGATTCCTTGTCGATGAAGCGACACAAGGGTCGCTTTACTCTTGTTGCAGAAAATGGAACGGAAAGAGATGCAGGAAACGACGGTCGTGGTCTGCTAGGTAGGTCATCAGTATCTCCAGTGCGCTGAGACTGACTGCTCGTCGGGATGAACATAGCTTCTGGAAGAATGGCCAATTTTGATGGTCTGCCAGCTGAACTTCGGCTTCTAGTCATTCGGCAACTCTTTTATTCTCGACTTTTACACGATGCTGCAGAGCGTCGGCTGAATTTGAGAGCCCTTCTTTTCCTCTCTATGACCTGCTCAACCATTCGCGAACAAGCAATTCCGTACATCTTCAACATATTACGGTTTACACCTAATGAAGGCCTTACTCCTGGCTCAAAACGATATCTAGAGCCTTTAGGAGGATCCTTACGCGCAGATCGCAGAAAACACATTCAAAGTGTACTCATTCATCTCAACGAAGCTGCTTTCACAGTCAAAATCGTTCATTATCTCGCTTCCTGCCTCACGCTTTTACCACCACGAACGAGAGATATCTTCCTTAAATTTTCAGGGCTGTCTGCGGAAACTAGTGCGGCCAGAATACCACTTTTCTTTTCCAAACTGATGCAAATACTCTTTCAAACCCGCAACAGAGTATATCTCGACTGGGATCGATCCATTTGCGATTACATTCGATGGGACCTTTCTAGTTCTTCAACTCAAATTTATGAGAAATTAACGGACCTGATCATAGTTGGACTTTTCGACCACTCTGTTCTCCAGTTTGCTCATCGACATTTTCGAAACCTCCAACACTTCGAGTTTACCATGGACTATGACATGAACTACCCGTTTGTGGACACGCTACATCTATGGCCAACAACTCTGCGTTCTTTTAAGCTTTCAAGGAAGTCGGAATATCCCACCTCGTCGTACCAAGTTCTCGAAATCATCAAAGCTTCGGCGGAAACTCTGGAATCTATCCATTTAGATTGCGTAGTTGATTGCTCGAGCTTTCTTGAGGAGTGTCCTCGCCTGCGAATGCCGAATTTGAAGGAGCTCAAATTAGATAGGTCCCTCGTGCCGTACTCTAATCATGAAGCATGTGTTGATGGGAAGGAGCATGTTCAAAAATTCTTCGATTGTTTCATCGATACTCCCATTGTACGGTTATACCTTGGGCTGAGAAAAGGCGACACTGGTCACTCTCCTGTCCGGATGTTGAGGCATCTAGTTAACTGGCCAGCACTCGAAGAGATACACGTCCCCCTCTCACGAGACCGGGACTTGATCATGGTGAATTTGCCTCAGCGGACGAGAATAGTGGCATATAGCTCGAGAGATTTGATCGCTTATGTACGGAAGGATGTAAGCCTTGTCATACCATGGTGACATTTTGAAGACCTTCATGTAAATAGGTGAACAGAACGGACAGTAGTACCTTCAGGACTAGTATCGAGTTACACAGCTGTATTCCAATACCGAAGTAATAAAACGACAGATACCTCTGCGGCACCGTGAAAGACATAGAACAATCCTACTTGAGCAGTTTATCCAACGCTACCACCTTCTCCTCAGAGACCATTTCGAGACAAGAAATCCCAAATGTTCGGGAGAACGTCTGACGCAAAATTGGTGTGGAAGAAGGCGCCATGGCCTGTCAGAACAGGCGAGTAGGTTGTCACGTCCTTCGCAGCTTTGAATAGACCAGGTTCGATACGTAGGACGTACTCATCACCATAACCACAGAAACCTGATGTTGCAACGTGAGCGGCGGCTTCAGAGATCATGAAACTTATTTACCGCCACAGAAGGGAAGGTCGTTCTGTTGTATCCTATTAGCGTAGTCTCTGCATAGGAGCGCAAAAGCTCACCTGGCCAGTGACAAACATGACTGCGCCCGTGTAATTTGGCGCTGCTGCAATGGTGGTCCCTACAGTAAAGAGGCCACCAATGGGGAACGGGGCTCGTCGAGCGTAGACCGCGTTAACCACGCTCTTTTCATATTGAGGCCTTTTCTACCCACAAATCAAATATCAACATTGGGTGATGGGGAGAAGCAGCTAAACTACTAACGAAGAAGGCAGTCTGGAGGTTGAACTGATTTCCAAAGACGATGTAGGAGTTGTCCGCACCGGAAACACTAGAGTCCAGTCCAGCCTTTACAAAATCATGAGCAATTGGTGATATCAAAAACAAAGAGAATCCTTACGCCACCTTGCTGGAGCCATCGTTAGAATACGGTGAAACGGGATGAAGAACAGATGGATCAATGAAGCACATACGCTCGGAATCTGAGGATTGTAATTCGAAAAGAATGTGCGAACGGCAGTCGCGTTGTGTGAGTAACCAGTGAAGATACTAGCTGCAAGATCGTCGGGGTGCTGCACAATGCTTGCGATTAGACGTCTCTTTCAAGTAATAATCAACACATTACCAGAATCATGAGCCCGTTTCCTAACGAGGAGCCTGAAGCATGTCCAACGTGAACAATGTTCTGGTACTGCGTTGCATTGCTTCCGATTTGTCCAGCTTTGAGCTTAAGGTTGATCTGATGCGCCATTTCTATGAATACGGGGAACTGAACATCTGTGATCCCATCAGGCGTATCGCTGGCACCTACTCCCAAGAGGTCCAGAGCAAGAGTCGAGTAGCCTTGCACATTGAGCGCGTTAACAAAGGAATACGTGGTATTAGTTGGGTCATTAGTATATAGATCGTAAAACCGTCTATCGAAGCCTGGTCCGTGGGAGAGATGGAAGATGGTTGACCACTTTCCGGCGGATTTATCAGTAGGGGTGCAGAGGGTTGCACCTAGCGTGTACGTCGTGTTGATGTTATTAGGATTCTTGCCAATATGAGCAGAAGTGTTTCCCTTATTGCTGACATACTCCGTGAAGAAATCGTGCAAGTCGTAAGCGTCGGCAGGGGTTGGAAACGTGATGTCAACGTTCGCAATGTTCACGTCCACAGGGATGAAGATATCTTCGCAAATCTTGTCAGGGGATTGCGTTGCTCCCGCTCCAACATAAGCGAGAGAAGGATCGTTAGCCAGAACTCCGGCAGGAGGAGCGATCTTCCCTTGGGAGCTCGAGGACGTAGTGGTGTTTGAAGATGTCGAGGTCGTTGACGAGGATGAAATTCCAGCGCTTTTCGCCTTGGAGGTACCGTTTGCGGAAGCAGTCTTGTTACCGGAGGCAGAGTAGCCGCCAATTGTCGAATCTCCAGAAACTGTAGAACTCTTCAGCATTATGGTCTGCCTTTAGAACAGTCAACCCACCCTTAGGTGGTAATGGTAGTCCGGCAGCAAAATCCGAAGGACCATTGGTATAGTTTGAGGACGCAGTGGTATCCAGATTTCCGGACTTCTGACGTTCAGAGAAGGCGGCAAAGGCAGCTTCAATGACCTGAAGCTTAGACAAGGTGGAGATGTCATAATCGTCAGGAAGGTTGCATTGCGCACGACAGCTCTCAAAGCCAAGGTTGAGCGCATTGGGGAAGGTCGATGGGTCCAAAATCGTCGCTCCTGCTTGACCCAATGAGGCTGAAATTGCTTCGTTGTCGAATCCGAAGAAAGCAAAGTTGGTTAACTGGAAACCAGGATCTTCTGAACTGTCACAGTAATGGTCAGTCACGCTCTCAAGCTCTCAGGGACGACGCACTTGAACATAGCAATAACGACTGAAGGGTCGCAACCAAGGACACCGCCATAATGCATCGATCCCGCTGGAAGCATTACAGCTTGACCAGGCTGCAGAAACTCATATGCGACGGGTCCACCGGCTTCGAAATTGATGCCAAATCGCATAGGCCCACCAGCAATGAGATATAGAAACTCGGTTCCTCGAGGGTGAGAATGAGGCGCTATTTGTCCGCAGGGACCGAGGACGAAGAAGGCGGCTGACATTCCTTGCTTAACACCTCCTGGGAAGTTGCCATCGTACGCGAGCTGCAGTACGATCAGTTTTCATTCTGGTCATCATTTAGGACTACAGACCGTAAAGAACCCATCCTTTCCAGTTCCTCCCGTCAACCTGGTGCCTTTCAGTATTCACGTCGCATTAACAATGAGGACGCACGGCGAATTGATGAAATCAAAGACGTAAGATTCGCCTG
>MU271209.1:96716-113291 GCA_021432655.1 Atractiella rhizophila | reverse complement strand
CCCTTCAACCACTTCCTTTCCTCACTCTGCTCCTCCCAAAAAACTGGCAACTCATCCCGCACCGTCTCATCCTCACTCCCTTCCCTCAATCCTGGTAAAATGGCGAGGTAAGGCCACCACCTGCTTTTCTGAGCGATGGATATCTCGTATGCTAGGGATAAAACGAGGCGGATTGTGTGAGAAGATGGATGGGAAGCAGGAAGGTGCTGGCTTGATGGTTGGAGGAAAGACGAGGTGATAGGCGTGAGGAGGGACCGTTTGGGGATGCTGCATACTTCTTTGAGGTCTCGTTAGCTTTATGGTGTTCAAGTTGTGAGATGAGATGAAGTGCACGGACAGACGTCATCCTGTGGAAGGAAGTTGGAGGATGTTACGGTCCAGTTGGAAGGGTCGAATGTGGAGAAAGAAAACTGTGGATGGATGGCAATACCATTGTCTGAGCACCAAGAGAGGAAGGAATCCATATCTGCTGTTTCTTTCCAACAGAAAAAGAGTAATGCTGGTCTACCTTACGCAGCATTGTGGATGCGAGATAAAGTTACAACTGACCATGTTACGACTTCAACCCAAAACACGCTCGCTGGGATTATTTCACCATGCGTACCGCCACACGCGACGCTGGGAGGGCACCTTTTCCTCGCCCTCGGCTGATTTATCTGCACCTACACCGCTCTCATTATCATCCTCATCCCCCCTCATCCGTGTCAACTCCCTCCCTCCATCCGTCGATCCTACCTCCTTCCTGCTCTACCCCCGCTTCCTCTCTCCCTCCGCGCAGAATGTCTTCCTCTCGTCATCCCTGCGCAAGTTAGACGACATCCTCCCTCCGACTCCCTCCCAACGGCGGCTGCGGAAGAATGTTACACTGGAAGAAGGGGAACAGTTTTATCCACACCAGTGCTATACGTGGGAAGAAGGACACTACGATGCCGTCATCTCCTCCTTCCGCGAAGCGGCTCTCACGCCTCAATCCGCACAAGAATTCATCGATACCCTCCCAAAGGAAGAGTGGGAGCGGTTACAGTCTATTTTTCCCACGGAGGAGGAGAGCGAGGTTCATTTATTGCATTTGTCAGGAGAAGGAGAGATAAAGCCGCATGTGGATTCGAGAGAGGCGTTTGGGGATTGGATCGTCGGCGTTTGTTTGGGTGGAGAGAGGGTATTGGTCCTCGAAGAGGAGGCGGTACCTGAACCTGACAAGGAACTTGAGGGCGACGGTAAAGATGTTGGTGAAGTGGGAGAGAGGAGGATGGAGAGAGCACGGATAGAAGTCCGACTGGGTAAGGGCGATGTGTACGTTCAAACGTGCGTCTCTCCGTTCTCCCTACTCTCCTCCTTAGGTCTCTTCCTCTTCCTCCCGATTTGCAGTTCTGGTTGAAGAAAGCTGAGATGGAATGTAGCGGACGCATCAGGTACGGCTTCAAGCACTCCATTCCCCTCCGACACTCGTGGCCGCAACTTGGAGAAGAGGAGAAAAGTGAGGAAGTTGGAAGTACTCAGAGGCTCAGCATCATGATTCGTGTGCGTCCGACGCTCTCTCGTTATCTCTATAGTCCGTAAGATAGCTGATGTCAGTTGTCGTAGGAGCGGAAGAAGCAGGAGGGAGAACAGAAGAGTAGCGCGTTTTCAGACGTCGCGACTATGTTTGGAGTTGGCGCCATGATGGACTTTTTCACTTGATGAATTACAACGATGGCCTGGCCTCGTCAAAACTCGCAACACTGCGGCTGTATTCAAGTAAAGCAAGTCAGGCTCATGTCAGGTATCTTCGAACGCCAAAGGCACGATAGCATTTCTTCTCCCTATTCAGCACATTGCAATACGCCTTTGAGACGTCTATCGCCTTCGTTGAATGTGTTGAGCTTGCTATAAGACAGGAACTACCATTGATGCCGCCAATAACACTATTTGTCCTCCTTTACGTTGATGAGGTTACTCCAACTACAACAATTTGAGTACTGTGCAGTATTATAACCTGAAGAAGAAACAAAAATGTAGGACCCGCCTTCCGAGTCATTTGGTTCCGTAACGCGTCAAAGTTGCCAAACCTTTATTCACCAACCCCATGAGCTAGCAGAGCAGGCGAGGTGCCTCGAATACTGTCACGGATACATCATCTCAGTGAATATTACACATAATCCACTCTCAGGCCATAAAACGTCAAACAAAGGCACTGTAATCTCAAGATGAAGTTCTACATTGACGACCTTCCAGTTTGTTCTTACCTCCATCTTTCCTCCTCCAACTACTTAGCGCCTCTTGTACAGATAATCTTTCCGTATGACAAAATCTACCCTGAGCAGTACACCTATATGTGCGACCTCAAACGCACGCTGGATGCTGGAGTAGGTCTTTCCCTTTACCTGCGAGCAGCCTGTGCAGGATTCCGTGCAAAGGAAGCACGGCGAGGAAGAGCAGCTCTTGGTAATGAATGATGGTGAATAGGGACATTGCGTGCTCGAAATGCCTTCAGGGACAGGAAAGACCGTTTCGCTGCTCTCACTCATCATCTCGTACCGTCAGGTGAGTTTTCCTCGCCCCTCACCGAGAATATCAACTCAATGAGCGAGCGACTGTTTGCGATGAATAGTTCTACCCTGAGAAACGGAAGCTCATCTACTGTTCTCGGACTGTTCCAGAGATCGAAAAGGCGCTTGCGGAGTTGAAACGGCTTATGATTTACAGGAGGGAGAAGGAGGGAATTGAGGAGGAAGGATTCCTGGGAATCGGGTTGACCAGCCGAAAGAACCTGTGCATCCATCCTACCGTTCGTCTACCTCTTCCATTAAACCTTCCCTTCTTCCCCGTCTCACCTACATCTCGATGGAATGGAAATAGGTCAGCAAGGAGAAGAAAGGAAAGGTCGTGGATGCTAGGTGCAGGGATTTGACGAATGCTTGGGTCTGTGAGAAGGGGAGGGAGGAACCTGGGAGTGTGGAGTTATGTGATTTTCATGAAGTCAGTTCATCCCTTCCTCTTCCCTCCCTATTCTTCCTCTCTCCCTTCCTCTTTCCCTCCCTATTCTTCCTCTCCCTTCCTCTTTCCCTCCCTATTCTTCCTCTCTCCCTTCCTCTTTCCCTCCCTATTCTTCCTCTCTCCCTTCCTCTTTCCCTTCCTCTTCCTCTTCCCTTTTTCTCCCCTCCTCTTCCTTCATGAAACCTGACTGGTTGATGGGATGGTATCAGAAATTGGGCACGCTTGAGCCTGGCCATCTCATCCCTCCAGGCGTCTATACCCTGGAAGAAGTAAAACAGTACGGAATCACGAACGGCTACTGTCCATATTTCACCGTCAGGCGTATGGTTCGTTCTCTCCCAGCCCTTCTTCTTTGAATTTCTAACTCGAACCTCGCTCGTGCCGTGTCATACTTTTGCCCTCATCTGTGGTGGACGCATGTAAACAGCTCGCATTCGCTGACGTCGTCATCTACTCTTTCCACTATCTCCTCGATCCAAAAGTGGCTGAGCAAGTGTCGAAGGAGATGTCGAAGGACGCCATCGTCGTCTTCGATGAGGCTCACAACATTGGTTGGTCCTGTTCCATAGAACCCTTCCCTAGTTCTTGGCCACCCTTCCTGTGGCTTTCTGAGTTGGTCACGAATAGACAACGTGTGCATTGAAGCCCTGTCTATCGATTTAACGAGACCTGTGCTTGATGCTGCTGCGAGGAGCGTGACCATGCTCTCTGAAAAGATCGAGCAGTACGTCACCTCTCTTTCCTTCGCATTGAGAGCGATGTGACATTGATGGGTGGTGGAAGGATTAAGCAGACGGACGCGGAGAAGTTGCAGGAGGAGTATCAGCGACTAGTGGAGGGTTTACAGGATCGGGAGCAGGGGAGAGAGGAGGATATGTTTCTTGGGAACCCTGGTGAGTGTATCGTCCCGCACGATACGAGACGGTAGAGTTTTAGATGCTGATGCGGTCCTGTACAGTCTTGCCTGATGACATACTCACGGAAGCTGTTCCGGGAAATATAAGGAGGGCTGAACACTTTACTGCTTTCCTGGCACGTTTCATAGAGTATTTGAAGGTCTGTTTCCAATTTCTATCTTCAAAGTGAGGGGTTGATCGCATGACAAAGACGCGGATGCGAGTCCTTCACGTCGTCGCTGAGACTCCAACATCATTCCTTCAACATGTAAAAGACATAACGTTCATCGAGAAGAAGCCGCTCAGGTCCCATTTGCCCTTCTCAATCAAATGCTTTCTCTGATCCAAAAATGCTTACAGATTTTGCGCTGAACGCCTCACGTCACTAGTCCGCACACTCCAGCTAACCAGACTCGATGAATTGTCCTCTCTTCAAAAGGTTGCAGGCTTTGCGACACTCGTCTCTACCTATGACAAAGGATTTCTCCTCATTCTTGAACCTTTCGAAACGGACAATGCAACGATTCCAAATCCAATATTTCACCTTACGTTTGTCCCTCCTCCACTTTTATCCCGTGATGAGTGAGCTAAAGGACTTGGGAACGCCAGATGCCTCGATGCATCCTTAGCTATCAAACCAGTTTTCGACAGATTTAAGTCGGTGGTCATTACCTCAGGAACCATTTCGCCTCTCGACATGTATCCGAAAATGTTGAACTTCCAAACCGTCACTCAAGAGTCCTACGCCATGTCATTAACGCGAAACTGTTTCCTCCCACTGGTGTGTCTCTTATCTCAATACTTAGCTGCCCAGACAAATCGACCTGACACCGCAATGATGGGCTGGCAATAGGTAATAACGCGAGGCAGCGACCAAGTTGCCATTTCTTCTCGCTTCGAAGTCAGGAACGATCCAGCCGTCGTGAGGAACTTTGGACAAATCCTCATCGAGTACTGCAAGATTGTTCCGGATGGACTGGTTTGTTTCTTCCCCAGTTACCTTTATATGGAATCCATCGTAGCTGCATGGCACGATATGGTTTGTCCCTCCGCCTCGATTCTATTTCAGCGAAAACTGACTGTGCCATCATACAGGGAATTTTGAATGATGCCTGGAAGCATAAGCTCATTTTTGTCGAAACACCAGATGCGTTAGAGACAAGCGTAGCCTTGGAGAATTACCGGCGGGTGTGTCTTCTCTTTGTTTGCTCTTTGCTCATCAACTGTGTGTAATCACGACCGGAGCAGGCTTGCGATAATGGACGAGGAGCCGTACTACTCTCTGTAGCAAGAGGGAAAGTGTCAGAGGGCATCGATTTCGATCACAATTATGGGAGAGCGGTACTCATGTTTGGCGTCCCATACCAGGTCAGTTCCACTCCCAATGTCTGCGCATGTCTGACTAGGGGGACATGGCAGTACACTGAGAGTCGAATACTGAAGGTAGATGGTTTGAGTTCATGCTTGAGTTGGAGTTCTGACCATGTATCGATGTGCAGGCACGCCTTGAGTATCTGCGCGACAACCATCGAATACGAGAAAACGATTTCCTGACATTCGACGCAATGCGACAGGCAGCTCAATGCGTAGGACGTGTATTGCGAGGAAAGACAGATTACGGGCTCATGGTGTTTGCCGACAAGGTCCATTTCTCTCGCCTCCCACCGAAGGCTGTAACTAATACTGAATGCAGCGGTTCTCACGTTCGGATAAGAGGAACAAGCTTCCCAAATGGATCAATCAGTACATCACGGACACCGCGACCAATCTGTCGACCGACATGGCACTCGTCACATCTAAAAAGTTCCTACGCGCTATGGCGCAGCCGTACGAGCAGGATCAGAACGGAATCTCCCTGTGGGGGTTGGAGGACATTGAGAGGAGACAGCGGGAGGAGAAAGAGCGGATGGGGGTGGACCAAGATGTGGAGATGGCTGGGGGCGTTGATGACGAGGAGGAGGAAGCAATGAGGACTGCTGAACAGGAGACGGAGGAGAAGAATAGGAGGAATGGGCAGATGGATGGATTTGAAGGTATTGACGATGACGAAATAATGGAGGTGGACGTGGCCTAGCTGGTCATTAATGTAAACACGACTACGATTTGGTTTAGCTTGACAAATAATTATCAGTGGGATCTGTAAGTTGTGGTTAGAATTACATGTCAACGCAGGGTACCAATTGCAGCTATAAACAACCTGTTCAACTGCCAAAGAAAGCCTGAAAGTTCAATGAAAGAGAATAAAGAAGTAGCGTCCATGACCACTCACCACGTCGATGACGAGGTCTAACCAACATCAAAGCAGAGCGACAAAGTGAGTATACACAATGCGATCCAACTGGAACCATCCCATCCATCATGTCTCCTCCACTCATCAACGATCAAGATTCCAGCGTTGGGCCATCCACCTCACTCCAAGCAACATCAACATAGGACTGAGACCATTAACAGTGGTAGTTTGGATCCCAGTTCCTTTGCAATGGTTGTTCGATGCGGTGGGCCAACAGGAGAGGTACCGACACCAACTGCAGCCAGCGCTTGGGTCGTCGGTATCGAAGTTTCGGAGGAGGAGGACGTAAGCTGCTATGAGGAGGGGGAGTGCGATGGCTCGGAGGACGTAGAAGACGATGCGGTGTGTGCGGGTCGTGTGGATTACGGGATAGAGGAGGATGGCGAGAAGGAGACCTGAAGAGAGTCCTCCTACATATGCATCATCAGCCCAAATTCGACAAGCTTAAAAAGGGGGAAGAGGAAGCGGGAACGAACCCAAATGTGCAAAGTTGTCGACATTGGGTATGAACCCCAGCCCTATACCGACCACAACCTCGAGTAAAATAAATATCGCACGCCTCCACGGTCTCGTCTCCAACCCCCAATGTGCAGCCAAATCGACGATATTGCAGCCAGTAGTCCCAAAGATACAACCGCTGACACCGACAGATGGCTGACCCAAGAGCGCAAAGTTTCCACCGAGGATGAATCCGAATATCCCAGCGGGGATATACAGTACGAGGAACCTCAAGGTGCCCATCTGGAGCTCGGTATCCTTCACGCTCGTCTGTTGGGCGAGCAAATTGAGGGCGATGTGGATGAGACCTGCGTGCAAGAAGATGGGGAGGACGAAACGGAACTTTTGGTCTGGGTCTCCACCGCCGAATCCTCCGAATCCACAGATGTCGGAGAGGGTACAGGAGGATTCGAGCGAGGTCGAAGATGAGGTCGTCAGTCGATCGTTTACGCAGGCAAAGGTGGCATTTGCGAGCGATGTCGGCTTCATGCAGGGTGTAAAACGCGCGCCGACGTTGATGAGGACGGTGGAGGTGGGGCCGATGAATGGATTGAAGGGCGAGGTGGCGATTGGCTTTCCTTGTTCTTTCCAACTGCGCCATCTCAGCATCCCCGATCAAGCGTAAGGGAAGAAGATAGCTTACTTCCGTGCAATCTCTACAATGAAGGCGACCAGAATTCCCAGGCTGAGAACATAACAGCCAATCGCCCGCTTCTGGACCCCAATACCCCTCCTATAGTTCTCCACCTTTTGCTCTACGGGTGTCGGATCCCTCAACATCCTCTGCCAAAGTGGCGGTCTGACTGTTGGTTCAGCATTCCTCACCTCCATCGCACTCATCCCTCCTCCAATCTCCTTCGGAGGGTACCCATACCCCCCACCTTCCAAAGGAGCATAAGGCATATTCCCTCCAGAAGGGGTGAGCGTGAGTTCAGAAGCGGAAGCCTTCTCTTTCTCCCTCGGTGGATACAGCGACTGAGAATACGCTCCTTGTTTCTCGTACCCGAAGGAGCTGCTCGAGTTGTTGTATCCCAAAGGAGCAGCGTTGGAGTATAATGGCATCTGAGACGTCGACTCGTTCCTCCCATGCCCTCCCAGGGTGCGAATCTCGTCCTCATCGTCGTGGTGCGAGTTAGGTATGGATTTAGAACTCGAGGGATACCGCTCGTGTGACGGTGGTGGAGCATTGGGAGGAGCGAACGCAGACGCATAAGGATGGGCGACGGTAGTGCGGGAGGAATAAGTAGCAGCTCCCAGTCCGAGATTTTGATTATGGTGGGATGGCGGAGGATTAGGAGGTGGAGGATACGAAGTTTGCTGGTTCGAATCCAAGGTGTTTTGTCGACTCCTCGAGTCGTCCACCGCCCTCCCAACCGCCGCATAAGGGTCCAGGTCCAAAAAGCCCTTCTCCTTCTCGTTCCCGAACCTCTTCACACCTCCTTCCTTCGTACCCTGACGACGACTCACCGAGCTCCCTACCTCGGAATCTTCGTCCACTCCGACATTGGACACGGAGTCAATGGGATACAGGGAGTCGTTGTCCCTGAACTGGAGATGCTGCGACCTCACACTGTCACTGGTCGTAGAAAAGGTGGAGTCTGCGCGATGAGGGTGAGGGAGAGCAGTTGATGAGGGAAGGGCGGTCGGGGAGGGGGGGAGGTATGCCATATTCTTTGTGCAATCCTAACCAATGAAGGTCAGACTGAGAGACTGGCGGGGTGGTGGTCGTCTAGGCGCTGTGAGGTCGCTAACGCAGTGAAGGAGCCCTGCTGCTGCCTGCGCGCTATGTGGTGTGTTCTATGCTGCTGATGGACAAAGATGCTGAAAGCTGAAAGAGCGGTCGTTCGATTGATAAAGTACACAGTGCAACCAGACCGCAGCACTTGCTCCGACCGCATTTCTTCAGCGCTTTTCCGAGTACCAAGCAGGTCCGAGACTCAAGTACTCAACGACTGCAGTGTACGGATGAAAGTCTATTACTGACTGCAGAATATATCCCACCAAGAAGAAAGACACAAAGACAATGCGAACGACCCAGATATGGACAGACTGAACGAAATGGAACGCGTAAAGGTACAAAACGCGTATCCACGTCTCCTCTCGATTTTGCGGAACCAACACAACCGTCTCTATAAAGAGAACAGGTCACTTGCTCTCCTCTTTCTCCTACCGCATATCATCATACATCAACACCACATACGGTAAAAGTAACAGTAAAGATAGAAAAACGCACCTCGTCCTCCTTCACCTCCTTCCCAAGTCCACTCTTCGCCCCTTTCCCACCCATACCTCCAAACAACGACACCGGTTTACCCCTACATCGTCATCACGCCCACGTGAGTCTTCAAACAGAACACGACGCGTGGGAAAGAGAACGCACTTGGTGAAATGCCTCCCCTTCGCTGCCGCCAACTTTTGCGTCGTCGGCGACAGGTTTTGGTCCGTTGGACTCTGAGTTCTATCATCCATCCCATCCCATCGCAGCGTGTGTAACGTAACATAAAGCAGTTGATCGATTGATTGCCACCAAACAAACGAACAAAAGACCGCAAATTGACCATGACCAAATATTAGCGTCCATTCATCCCATGTTGCTTTCCAGAGCAGCAGCAGAAAGAAGGGAGAGAAGAACACACCCTTTGGCGAGCACTCCTTTCTTCCACGCTGGAACGGGTCCTGTCATTTGGGGAGGAGCTTGAGTTTCAGGCGAGGAGTCGGAGTTGGAAACTGGAGTCGAAGGACAAGGCTGGTCTTGGGTCTGAGTGGACATGTTGGAGATTTCTGGCCCTCACAAGGATTTTGATTTTGAATGCTCTGAGTGAATTTGCGAGGCGTCCAATGACTTTTGTAGGTGCTTGCTTGCGTTTCAACGCCCTAACCCTATTACGCGTGCGGCTTTTTGATAGTCACGTTTTCCATTTGCCACGTTCAAGTACGAGGAGCAAGAAGAAACACGTATAGATTACTGCTTTACTGATGGAAAGGTACCAAGTGTGCTCTGCTGCTTTAGTTAGAGCATATATCTGAGCAGACGAGGAGAAGCTCACGAAGGAGATTAGAAGAATGAGATAGTGGTGCTACAGGTCCACTTTCAATACCCGATCTAAGTACCAAGTCAATCGACCTTCAGTAAGCGCAAAGAAAGACATACTCTTATTCCGCACGCTGTACAAGAAGCCACTCAGAGTCTCGCCTTCTCTGATAGATCTCGCCTCCTTGTCCCACTTATATCTACCGACATTACACAACCTCCTCCTCCACTCCTCCTCCGTATCCCACGCCGTCAAATCAAACAAAGCCTCTTCCTCCTCCCTCTCCCTCTCCCTCTTCCTCGCCCCATTCCCTCCGCCTCCATTCCCTCCGCCTCCATTCCCTCCGCCTCCATTCCCTCCACTTCCCACCGCTGCGGATGGAGCGTTAACTCCATACCCCGTACCATACGAAGCAGCGCTATCCTTCGCCCTCGCACTGGCTACCTTCTTCCGACTCGACTTCCGTGTCCCAACCGCCTCACCTCCTGAGTCTCCTTCCTCGGCAACTCCATCATTCCCTGTCGATGCTGATGCGGTTTGCGACGACGTCTCGTCCGCTGGAATTGGAGCTAGTGTTCGAGGAAGAGGGCGGGAGACGGACTCAAAAGTCAGATTATGGAGCGTCGAATCGGAGAGAAGGGAGTGATGGATGATGTAGGAATGAATGGATTGGGTGCTCAAACTCGACAGCGAAAACTGAAACAGCAATCAGCCATCCATCCTCACCTTTCCCTCAACACCTCCGCAACCCCAACGCATGCAAAATGGCAAAGCAATGAAGGAATCAACGAACCTGCACATCGTTCTTCCCCATCTTGTCCTCCCCAGCAGCCAGGACAGCTTGCGCCTGAGCCAACGCCTGAGCCTGAGCCTGAGCCTGAGCGGCGGCAGCCAGAGCTGCAGCATTAGCAGCGGCCTTTGCGCGAGTCCCACCTCCTCTCCCCCGTCCTGTTCCTCCCTCCTTGTCCTTCCCGGCACCACCACTCTGTCCCGTTCCCTGCCCCAGCCCCGTTTGTGAACCCGAAGCGCTCATGGGCGCGGAGGTGCCGTCGTCGAGTTTTCGACGCTTGGTGGTGTTGGTGCGTGTGCTCATGCCGATTTGATGCTGATGCGCTCTGGGGTTTGGTGGAGGATGTGTTTGGAGGGATGGTTGAAGGTGGTTGAAGCTTGCGAAGAAAGAGAGTCGTGATCGAGATTTGGTTTTGGACTCCAATGGACTCCAATGGTAACTTGAAGCTAATACGTGTGATAATAAAGCTTGGGAGGAGAGAGTTGGCTGCAGGGACCGCAGGGTGGAGAGGAATCCTGGAGGTGGGACGGACAACAAGAGGTGCGTCCTGTTTTTTGGGCATGTCCGGTGTTGAGAATACATATTCTTATCATGACATGAACGTCGAGCATTGGATTGATACGTGGGCTAGCAGCCGCGCGTCCCATCTAGGGGTGCACCTCACACTTATCCTTAATACAAAGCAAAATCATCTTTCGCAAAGCTGGAATGAAGAGTTCACCTTCTCTTCCCCTACCTGCTTTGAAGTTGATTATCGGCTCTTGCTGGTTCTCGGCAGAGAATCTACTTCCACAACTGCAATAGGAAGATCCGGGCTGTCTGCTTTTGTAATTTCTGCCTGTCAAGTCACTTTGGCTACTGTAACAAATAGTCTACTTTACAAAATCTCTATCCATCCTGAGAAAGGACGTACGGCATCACCAAACTTTACGGCGTGGCCCGTGTCATCAATATCCTCTAAGATAGCTCGAGCAGTTCGTCACCGAAAGAAAAGAGTAAATGTAAAAAATAAAAGTCATATCTTCTCTTGAGGTCGGCGCAGAGCAGCATAAAACTACCAACTGCAATCGCTTGGATGTGCAAGGACACTGAATATATCAGTAAAACAGTCTCCTCATGCCTAAGTGAAGCTTTAATTCACGTTGAACTAGAGATTAACTCGATAAATTGTCTATTTTGACATGACAGCCCTCAAGCTCTCCTTGATTTCCCTCCTCCTCCTCTCCTCTGCAGCAGGCAAGGACTCTCTTTCCTCGAGCTGTTCTTCTGGGGTCTTCCGTCTCCCGTCCTTATTCATCTCCCCTCCGAAACTGCTACCCGAAAGTTCGAAGGTTGCAACTGCTCCTCCAAGAAAAGCACATGATGCAAAGGCTTTGGTCAGAGAGCGCTGGGAGAGGCCACCGAGGAATCCGGCAGCACATCCTAGGTTTCCCTTCTCAGTTTTCGTTCATTGGGGTGGAAGCAAATAAAACGTACCAGCCGCAGCACCGTTGATTCCATCCGTCGAGGCACGCTCCCGAACATTTTGCATGGTTCCATCGACGAAAGTGTAAACGAAAGGAAGAGCCGCTAATTAATGGTATCAGTATCTGCAGACTCCTTATGATTTACGGCAAAGCAGCCTTGAAATAGTAAAATAGAGATGGCAAGTTGTATGAATTGATGCAAACTGCAGAAAATTATCGATGTGGAAGTCAAAGCAGCGACCAGCAAACGCATCATTATCACACGGTAATGTGCGCGAGTCAAGTGTACTGGTACTCCGAAGCAACAGGAACTACATTAGCAACAATCATGCGAGCTCGATGCCATGCCGCTATGCACGCTTATTGTGGACACAACTTTCGACCATATGCAAGATACAACAAAGATTTTTTAAGCACGACCTCATATTTCGATTAATTCTCGTTGAGGTAGTCCCTTGAATAGCTGAGTAACATCCAGTGGAACTAAAATGCAAGTAATGCTTTTCTAACTTTGAATCCGTAGGTATTTTCAAACAACCCTCCGTTCCTATAAAGTGCGCTCGGATTCAGCAGAGAGAGATGAACGCTGACGTGCGTGAAGACTGAAGGAAGAGACAAAAATTGTACTCTAAGGAGTGTCCTTTAACAAAAAAAAGGGGCAGTTGAATGCACTCTAATGAGAGTGGTCATAATCTTTGTCCGAAAATAAGTCAATTGGCGACAAGGAACGTTGGAGCTATCAATTAAGATCCAGCCAAAGAGAAGCTCTGGGTTGAAAGGCCACAGGTTTTGTCAGCTTGAGTTCCAATGACGAGGGAACCGAGCTGAAATACAGAGTAATAATACCCAGAATGAAGTAAACTGACATTTGGTAATTTCAAAGGAGTTGAACAAAAGTTGAGGTTTCAACAGAGCTCGCAGAGTTTGCGAGAAAAATGTTGCGAATCAAAAGATTGTTTGCGTGCTTAGACCAAGCCAAGCGCATGCAGGAAAGGGCATTATCTGTGATGGACAAAGTAACATAAGGGCATTTCCAGGTTCACTCTTTGCCAACATATTCTCCGCATGAGAAATCACTCACCAAAGAGCCCAATAGTCCCTCCCGACCTCGTGAAAACGCCCATAAATCCCTTATTATGAGATTGAACCGCATTCTGCACTGCGCTGAAAAACAATCCCGCTGCTGCCCCATATGCACCCTACAGTCCCCCCACCCAAGACAGGCACTCTTGAGTCACACATAACCACCGACAGTGTTGGAAAGTAGATGCACACCTGAGTAAAAGAAGCTGAGACCACGGGAACGGGGTGCCAGATTGGAGGTGCCGGACGGCCGGGGAGGAAGAAAGGAGAGGTATAGTCTACTTTTGAGGGACGGAGGAGGAGGGGATTACCCTCGTCTGCTGTCGCCATTTTGCTGTCGTTGCTTCTAGCAATTGAATTAAGCTTTGACCACAAGGTCGACACAGGTCACGTGCGTTGTTACGTCTTCTGTTCCAACCTGGATATTTCTTGACGTCCAACTTGAAAGCATCCTGCAACAAAGCATCGACTAACCGACAATGGCACCAAAAGATAAAGAAGCCTTTAGGACCACGAAGCCGTCAGCTGAAGAATTAGAGAAGGCGTCGAAGCTGGAGGTCTTCGACGAAGATGGTCTGTGTTCTTTCGTCATTCAAGCTCACAGATCGTGTTAAGCGAGGAATGTTTTCGGTTTCGGTGGGATATAGGCAACAAAGTAACTCTCGGATCGCTGTTTGAACACCAGAAAACTGCTGTAGTGTGGATCCGGTACGTCCTTTCGAAATTCTTACCTTCACGTCCAGAGCTTATATCCATGGGTAGACACTTCTACTGTGGAATGCACGTTTTTCTTACTCGTATCGCTTTGATAGCTGCAACAGCTCACATACGTGGCTACCTTGAAGGTGTCAACAATACGTCCAGGCATGGACGGATGAGGTAAAGGCTTCCGTGCTGGAAGAGGCGGGTGTGAAGTTGGTATGTCCTTTCGAACTCCCTTTCCGAACCTCCCCTCCTATAATTTATGTATCCTCAGTATTTTCGTCTTTCCTCTCAGGCTCTTTTCTCATACCGCATAACTCTATTTAATGCTCTTTTCTTTGTTAAAACAGGTTTTCATCGGCTGTGGAGATTACAAGCTCATAAAGCCCTACCGTTCACTCCTGTCCACTCCTTACGCCATCTACGCGGATCCAACCAAGTCAACCTACATCGCGCTGGGAATGACTTTGAGAACGTTGGAGAAGGGCGAAGACCCAACATATCTAAAGAAGAGGGGCTGGGCAGGGATCAAAGACAGCATTTTCGTACGCGGCTTTCCGTCTTCATCGCTTATTACTGATCTGTGAACCTGCTCGACCCTGCGATTTTTATGGACAGGATGGACTGAGCATGGGCTTGAAGTACATTGGGAAACAAGGGGACATGAAACAGCTTGGAGGTGACTTTATTTTCGGTCCTGGTACGCCCTCCCTCGTTTCCCACTTTCCTTCCTTTTGTCTTAACCGCTTGCGTTAGGTCTTCAATGCCACTATACGAACAGGTCTGTCCTCCTTTGTTCCCTTCCCGTGGAAGGGACGCAATGCATTATGCTGGATATAATACTTACAATTCTGCTGGTAGGATGTTGACGACGAGAGACCATACCGAGGTCAAGGATTTGGCAAAAGAGCTTGGCATTGAAATCTCTTGAGTGTTTCGAAATCTAGTGCATTTTCTCGAAATGTATGTTTATTTGGGCTGCTTGTTCTGTTGGACGGATTTCCTCTAGTGGTTAATTGTTATTCAAATTCAAGTTCGTTGCAGATTTTTATGTACTTGATTTCCTGAGGTTATTACAAAGGTGGTACTGAACGTACTGAAAGCGTGACGTGAAAGCAGACTGACAATGCCATTGATTGAATCGACTCATGTCCTGCAAGTTATGCACAATGCAATATCGAGATAAAATGAGAAGGGCTGATAATCTCTCATCAAACTGAAGTTTTGTCCACATTTCGGCATGCTGGGCTAGCATCACTAGATGGTTCTCAAGCAGGCGTTATAATTCAGTGAGACGATGACTTCTCAGCTAGGGAGCCGTCCATTGGTACGTTTACCAGCTTGTCATTCCCCGGGCGCTCTAGAAGAGGCTGCCTGATTGAAGTCTAGATGCATTCCCTAGTGTACACATTTCTATTAGATTTCTTTTGGTACGGAGTTGTTGAAACGGTGGAAATTCCCGTTGAAGGAAGAGGGACAGCCCAGCGAGCGCAAGAAAATGAGGTGAGCTGGAAGTATCGTTGTTGAAGATACAAATGCGGTTGTTGAAACTTCTGCGATGCGATAAATAGTGTTTAACAAATCTAAGAAAGACCAATGATTTCTCCATCTTCACGGAGTTCCATATCTACAGGCACAGCGAGTCAGTGTTACTGTAGATTGTAGTAGAGTTAGGTCTTACCGAAAAACCCTGGTCTAGTCGAAAGACCTGGCATAGTTTGCATTTCTCCCACAAGCTATCGTTTGAAGTCAGTTTAGGATCGCGGAGTGGAGGAAGTTATTCACAGGGTATATAAAACCAGCTCCTGCAGCAATTTTCACTGTGATACCTCGTCAAGAGTGATTAACAGATGGTAAAGAGGCTTACGCTCTCTGATGGGAAGGGTGAAGCCTGAAACAAATGTTAATTGAGTTCTGCAAGAGAGTAGGGGAGAGAAGTACCTGTTGGTCTTCCCTTTAGCTTGGGATCGTGGCTCAAAGACAGATGTGTCTTAGCGATACAGATGGGAAGGTGAGAGAACCCCTGGTTAGTATAGCTCTCAATCTGCTTCTCCGCCTCCTCCGAGTAAGAGACTCCATCAGCACCGTACATTTCTGCGCACAAAATCAGCCTTCGGAACAGGCAATGCGAAGACATACCTTTAGCAATTGCTTCAATCTTGTAACAGGAAGTCATAGCCGTTGAGAAGGTAAGAACGTCTGTTTCAGCGGGAGTTCGACCGACCACACCTCGGACCTCTCGGACTACTAGCCATACCGATGCAGCATTGCCTTCCAAGCAAAAGGAAGACACATAAGTGGTACGTGTACGATTAAGCGAACGTGTTGGTCGACCCAAACCGCGCCTGTAGCCTTACCTTTTCAAGAAGTTGTAGTTTACGTCTCTTTCACCAGAAGTGGGGTTGCGACAGCAAGAGCACCGGTGGTAGGCTCGGGACTTCTACGTGCCTCCTCCTGGTCTTCAGTGCGGACCGTTTGGTGAAGGTCTTCAAATGGTCTGGCTTTTGGAACTCTAAGAGCTCTTTCCAACGCAGTTAGAGCCATTCGTATAACTCTTGCGCTTCTTCTACCCACATTTCCAGAACAACGGTAGTTAGCGAAGTGCATGCGGGCTTGGTTGACGAATTGGCGGGTACGACTACTGCTAAATCGTGGCTATGCCTGTTGCTCCAGCTTCAGCAGTTCTTCAAAAGAGAATCGCAACCTCGGCTACGACGTCAAGGAACATGAGTGACCAGAGTGCCACCACGACCCCGACAACTCGACCGCTTTCTCCAGCACGCCCACACGGTTCTCGGTTTAGGGAAGGTCAAGGAAATAGGAAATCTGTAAGGGTAGTTCC